>JASCZW010010481.1:0-36501 GCA_034211315.2 Aedes japonicus
AGAAATTTAATTTGATTTTTAAATAAACGATTTCACCGATTTACACGTGTATTCCCTTGACCAAATTTTGACCGTATCACCCTTTAATCTAGCAACCCTGGAAAATTGACCATGTAAGTTTTTGTGAGTTGTTTTGATTTGTTTGTTTTAATACACAAAACAAAAGTTTTAGAAAAAATCTATTATAAGTGAAATTTAGAGTTTCCGAAATCTTGAGTGGAACAATGGATGAGGTAAGTGATTTAATTAATATGTCGTGACATGATATCACTTCGCAGTTTCAATAACAGGCACATAGAGGCGGATTATGGAACCATCAACCTTCATATTCAAAATAATCTCAAAAAGAAAAACTTCTGCAGCCTGCCACTGTCACAGCTATCCACCGAGGGGATCCGAGAGATTGAAGAGGGCATGTGGATCATGGCTGAGAGAAGTGATGTGCTTCCTGGATCCTGCCAATGATTAGGCAGAGAAATAATGTTGATTCCCGAATGCCAGATTGCTCATTTCGGAAACGATGTCAAACATATACGGACACATGGACATCGATAATAACAAATCAGTCCTGTGGCAGCGCAGTCCGTAAGCCTCAACAATGCCTATCTGTGGTCAATGTTCAAAAAGCTTAGGAAAACCTTCTGAAAATGTCATTAAGGAACCTATATAATAAAACCAAATTTATAGTTTCCAAATTATTGCCATTTTGATTTGAATAGATATCAAGCCAGTTGTTTTGTTAGGTGTTATAGGGTGGAGTTTCGTCTTTTTGAAGATACACCGTGAACAACTACCGTAGCCGCCACACAACACCCTATTCCAACATGACCGAATCGATGCACACCGATCGAGATCATCAATCGTGCAACGATCACATCTTCGTTTGTATATCCCACATTCTATTCCTATGTTTATAGCCCTATTAGAAACAAGAAATCAGTTCCGCATTACAATTCAAACGAAACGGTTGATCTCAGTCTCGCCTTCGTGTTGTTTCCGTGTGTGAAATATCACAAGTCCCCTGGTGAATAGGGACTTTGTCGATGTCGGTGGTGCAGCGGGAATAATTAATTACCCCTTCGGTGTTGGAGTTTTAATTAGTGGCAATTTTGGCTTCAAGTGCGTTGTTTGGACCCTTGTTGAAAGGCCGAAGAGCTAGGACAGCACAACTTTGAAGAATTCAGTGCTTAATTCCTTGACACATAGGGCTTGTGGCAACCTAAGCTCCTGATCAGTACTCCCGCGCGCGTTTTGTACCGGACTTCGTGCTTTTCGGTGGCTGCTAAGGCAGCGAAGAAAAACCTTCAAATCTGGATTTGTTCACGCTCGAACACGTCTCGATCGTTGTTTCGCAGGCGTGCGTGAACTGCTGAAAAAGAGGATAAAGTAATCTTAAATATACAACAGTTTATAAGTATTTTCGCACTTACTTTCAGCGATTAGCATCTTGAGCTCCATTATTTATCTACCATCACTGAAAGTTGTTATCAAAAGTTTGGCAAAGCAAAACAAATCAATCACCGGGTTACCATGCGTAACCAAAACATAACGATTGAACTGTCGAATTACCGTGGCTCACATGGGCACATATTTGAACCACGATCGAAACATCAGGACTCATCGTAACGCCTAGAGGCACACTAAAAAAAATGGGCACACGAGATATTGTGCTGAGCGACTCACCCCTTGTTGGACACCTTCTTTACATTGCTGTGTAAAAAACCAGACCCGGAAGCTGTTTAAAGTCTTCGAGTACATATGTTTCGTCGTCCATTATGATACAAGAGCACGTTGCAAAAAATTGGTGTAAAGCACCTTAGCACGACGTTTTGCAGTGAAATTTTGCTTGTCAGTCATCACGGTAGGCCATCTTTTTCTCGCCTTTTTTTTTCCTCTTTTCGGGACATTATCCGTATCTTTTGTTTTGCATGTCGAGTTACTTCATCACTATTGAGAAATAATAAAGTATTTGGTGTTGTTACAGTTGTCATTTGGTATATTTGGCAATAAATCGAAAGACTATGTTTTCCTTATTCCAAGCTTATCCTCGTTGGTGCAATCCGAGTATTGTCACTTTTCACAAGATATAAAGTGTAATTTGGACTAAGATATGTTTTGCACAGAAATATTTGATTTTTTCTTTATAATAGCTACCACCATTTAAGTGAAACGTGTCAGCTATCCGTGAAATAATTCAAAATCTACAATGAAAGAAAAGAGTTCCAAATTTAACGTGGTCAAGATAGAAATTAATAAAGTAAAAAAAGATAAATTCGAGAAATAAGGTTTAGATTCTGCTGAAATGATTTCATCTTATTAATGGATAACTGTTGCATTTACAGCATATGGTAACGCAGCGTGATTCATAAAGTTCATTTGCCCATAATATATATTAATCTTATTATGGCGATAGTTTCCAGCATCCTTTCAATATCAAAAGCAAATCGCCGGGTTTTACACTTTTTAAATCAACTATTTACAAGCATTTGGAGATGGAGGATCAAAATGATCCCAACAGAATTTTACTAAAATTGAATAGCACACCTTGATTTTTTCTGACGGTAACTAGAACTAGTTACATTTACAAAAACTTTTAATAAAATGTTCTCCTCACAAGTATTTGCTAATCTGTGCGGCTGGAACGTAGCGAATCCCTCGTTTGAGGTATACACAACCTCGTCATCGTTGTCGTTGCCCGTCGTCTATAATACCGCCACATTGGATCTATCCACAACCCAGTTGGCGTTACAGGCCGGGATGCGATATGGGTTGGATATTACGGCGATACCCGTTGCCGACTCGTAAACTGCCTGACAGTTTACGAGCTACCTCGCAGTGGCTCCGGTTTTCTTTGGTTACCTGCAATGCGAATGACTTCTTGACTTACCCTTGTAGGCCGGGCCTATAGGGCCTCCCGTGACGTGGTTGTCGTCTGGTTTCCCAGAGAACGTCATCCATTTGGGGTGCTCCTGATAGTCTCGAGCCTTTTGACCTTTTCCACCGCACTTTATACATATAGTAAGTCGTTTCTATCGTAGCCCTTACATTCCCACGACATATGCCCGCTCTCAAGGCACTTGAAGCATGCCTTTGGCGGTTGGTACAAACTCCCTCCTTGAGTTTAGTCACTTTTAGGGTCCAGTCCGCGGCGGCTACTTCCAGCCGTATCGTGGCACTTGGGTTTCAAGAAGACCCTTTGCACGGCAGCTGCTTGGCACGGTGAACCAGATGGCGGGAGATTTACCAGCTCATGGTTTTACAATGGAGCACTAGCTCAGGTTTAGACGAGAATCACGTAGCGTGGCTAGGACACGTACCTTGACTTTAACTCCAAAAGCATGTTCGGCCAGCTTTCTGTAGGCTGGGCCTCTTCAGGGTACAAGGAAACACGTCTGCTTAGGTTGAACAAATAACAAGGAATATCTTTATTTATCTCTTCTAACAAATACTTATATCATGGCTTGCTACTTCTGTTGCTACCTCTTTAGGGCCCTTCAGTTTGATGTCGTTCTTAAAATCGAGGATTATTTCACCAGTGCAGGTACGACGGATGCTCCGCACTTCGGTTCCAAGATCCACGAGCTTAGCGTTTCTGCGAATCGCTTTTAGGACCTAGTACGGAGTACTTCCCTAGTAGCATACTTGTTGCAAATAAGTCAAAGTAACTGCAATGCGACTCAATTTAGTCACAATCAAGTTTCTGCAACCAATTATGTCAGAGATGTGTTGCTTGGGTTAGACTTTTCGGTTTCCACGATGAGAGCCACGCCACGGTTTGACTTCTGTGCCACCTTTTTGAGGTTTATCTCTCTTTTTTCAGACGTAGGTCGAGCGTTTTTAATATGCATTGTCATCTAATATTATCTGATATTCATTTATATTCTTAAATGATGTGATATGAACCCACCAGCAGTGCAAGGATTACCTATGTCTGCAGGACTATTCTCAGTAGGTTGCCCCGAGAGAAAAGCCTACGTGATGGCTTGTTGTAACAGGGCCAGTGGATCTCTATGACAACCTTCGGAAGACCCTGGCCAGAAGGCCACGTGTCTTCACTTTCTTCACATGACAAGAGGCTGGTGACTCCGTCAAACCTTTTCCAGACAACAAACCCTCCGACTGCCTTAGGCTACCCCTCCAATCCCAGTTAAATAGTTGTTAAAGGATCAGTGGAAATCTTTAACATAAATGACGATTTATAAAAAAAGGAAGATACAAAATGTAGGAGATTTTACAGCTATTAGCTAAGATTCAATTGACAGATTTATTTAAGATTTCATTTGTACTATTGAGAGTGCTGAGATATCGGAAATTTATACTGTTCCTAGTGAAATAGTTGTTTAAATTTTAAATAACCTATCATAAAAGCATAAAAGCATACCAGTCGTATATTCAAAAAATAAAACTTTCAAATGCATCTTTCACTGCTTGTTTTTCAAATCGAACTCATGAGCTATTATAAGCTCTTCCAATATGCAATGGATCAAAACCTGAAATACGTACACTTGGCAAGCTACCAGCACACGGCGCGGCGTACAGTGGGACGAAATAAAAAAAAGTAGGACATGGGTATTTGCGGCGAAACTATTAGGTGTGGCCCATTGATGTCTTCTACAATATTCCTACAATTCTGGAGTACTTTATTTTTGCATTAACAAATTTGGTTTAAGGGGTGTATACACCTGGATAAAAAATTGACTTTTTTATTTCTGGTTCAAATCAATAGCCATGTATTAAAACATTGTAGATTAGGTAATTTCATGAAACGCTGTAGAAGACAAACACTTTCTTTCTCTTAACTGGACGAAGTTGTAGGGTGAAAAAGGAATGAAAAATGTAATACCCGCTTAAAACTCGTTTTATAATCATAACTTTTTTATATGAATTTTCCCAGTTTTTATATGTTTCACAAAGTTTTAGGTATTCTAAAAATACACTTTTTTATAGGAAAAAACTAATCATTATCTCTTAATTTAAAAGATTTACGTCTGTTTAAATGAATTTTTTTAGCTATCTTCGAGGATGTGTAGATTACAGGTTAGCAGGTATTAGTAGATAAACATAACGTTAATTCATAATACCCTTCAAAATGATGTACAAATTAAAAGGGGTCCAAGAGGACATCTAACAATTTATCAAAAAAGTAACTAAGCTTCTCATTATATTATGTTGCAGTGATTTTTTCATCTTTTGAATAAATATTTTTGCCATTAATGTTTAAAAGAAGAAAAGGCCAATTTATTGGATACTAAAGCGTATTTGAATATAATAACGCAAAAAAGGCCATCGTTCTACAGCGGGAAACTAGAGAATCTGTGTTTTGTTTCTAGCTGTGATGCAGAAGTCAGTCTCTACCGTTTCTGCACGCCATGCGCTCGTAACAATCTTTAAGATAAATCCACCTATCGAATCACCATGGAAGATATTACCGCTGATAACACACTGAATACCCCCTCGGATTTGCCGGTTGTGTTTTGTTGAGGCTTTGATCATACGTACCACATCGTCCTCTGCAAAGTCCTCACGACTAGCGTTGCAGTTCGAAAAGCTGGAAGAGCAGCATGAAATGGAAAGAAACTTCCTGGAAGAGAAGGACAAACTTCTGGAGGCCGAACTTAACGAGCTGGATGGAAACCGCAAATCGGCGGTCAAGGATGAGTAAACAGGGCAGCATCATAAAGGTAAGGAAGTGGATCGGTGTGAATGCAGGTCGGGATGAAGGGGGTTTACATCCACTTGGGATTAACCAGCCTGATTCCTCGATGCTGCGACCAACTACACTCAACCCAGGTGAAGGTGCTGTATGTACCATCGTATCCGATGTTCCTGAGAACCAGAACGAGCAGGTGTCGAGTCCGTTGAAGCATCCATCGATATCGGCTTCAGTAAGATATTTGGCACGAGCATCATCGCAACCAACTGGAACATTACCCCCCGTACCGCCTAGCACAGGTGCGCCTAGCACCGCAGGCACTTGTAGTGTACTCGCCAGTGTACCTCAGACAAAGCAGCAATTGTTAATGTCGGACCAGGTGGTAAACAAAGGAGCGATTTTTAACGAGAGTTTTGGAATCGATGCAACGGTACAATGGCAGTGTGTCCGTAGGTAAAAAGGTCCCTTGTCCCCCCGTACAACTTGCACCAGGTAAACCAGAACAAACCTTACCAAATAATGAACCAGCTCAATCTCACGTCGAGCACGAAAATCTTCTCCGCTTATTTAAGTATTTTGGGAATATGATTCCGTCCCAACAAATACAAATTCCTCCATGCAATATGCAACGGAGATATGGCAGATGAGGTAGTTCATAGCCGTCTTCTTCTTGACGAGTCAGTGCCCCACGTCATAGACACACTGTACTAGCTCTATGGGAGACCCGAGTAGCTTATTCACGCACTACTCGAGAAAGTTCGTTCAGCCCAGCACCGAAGACCGATAAACTCGAGACACTCGTCGATTTCGGTATGGCACTTCAGAGCCTCTGCGATGACTGAGAAGCTGCAGGTCAACTTGCGCATTTATTAAACCCGTCTTTGTTAGTGGAACTTGTGGGACAACTTCCAGCGCATGTAGTGCGGTGCGACCTCCGAAACTTTCCGGATGGCAACCTCAAAACATTTGGGAATTTTATGTCGAATGTGGTGATATCCGCGAGTTAGGTGTCAGTGTACAATGATTAAGTGTCAAGAGTGGATCCGGAAAAAATGGATCCTGGAAAAGACGACAGTGAGGATCGGAAGCCGCTTCGAGACGCGACTCTTGTGGAAGTTCGATCACGTTCAGTTCCCTGACAGCTACTTTATGGCCCTCCGCCGGTAACTGTGTCTTGAGAAGCGAATGAACAGGTACCCCAAGCTACAGGAGAATCTTCAGCGACAGATCGTGGAATATGAAGGAAAATGGCGCACCGTGCCACACACGGCCAGCCGTTTAAACTCAGTTTTGAGTCGATATTGACTCACTTTCGTCAAAGTGGCGTCACTCAAATTTGAGTAAATGATACTGGTATTGACAAGTCGACAAATCAAAAACACCGACTAAAATCAGATAGATGTTTTTGATTTGCCGACTTGTCAATCCCAGTTACATTTACTCAAATTTGAGTGACTCCACTTTTGACGAAAGTGAGTCAAAAACAGCTCAAATCTGAGTTAAAATAACTGGACGTGCAGAAGCGAAATTGGCGAGCGCGGAGAGAGATCGGATCTTCCGCTAGGAGCGGATGAAAACCCGAGAAGGTTCGTCTAATATGGGACGCAGCGGCGAAAGTAGGGGGTGTGGCGTTGACTACTTTCTTACGCAAAGGACCAGATCAGCTTACATCCTTGCCACCAGTGCTGGCGCTTTTCCGGCAGTTTCGGCAGACATCAAAGAAATGTGTCACCAATTACTTATCCGACGGGCTTACCGCCACTCACAGCGATTTCTTTGGCGCAAAGACCCTACGAGTCCTCCAGAGATCTATGGAAGTGGCAATCTTCGGAGCAACATGTTCTCCGGCATCCGCGTAATTTGTCAAAAACAATAATGCGACTGAGTTCAGAGTGTTGGACAAGAATATCGATCCGGATCGCAAGGAGTTCGAACGCACTCTTGAATTGCTGTGGTTGACCAACGAGGACGAACTGTGTTTGCCTACTGCGATACAAAAACCTATTCAACATCTGACATTGATGGTTTGGAGGAAAGTCGATTTACCTTAATGATTGTTACGAGCCCACAGCGTTCAGAGACCAACTTCTGCATCGCAGCTACAAACAAAACACAGATTCTAGAGTTTGTGGGCTGCTTGAAAGTAGTCGGTCGCTGCACGCCGTGGGCTCGTAACATTGCTCTTTATGTACAAGGGCTTACTTTCCGTGCATAAAAATTAAGATATCAAGCAAAACAATGCATTAGGTCCTAAGTAACATTGAGAGACTCTCTTTGTCGACTTTCTCTTTGCATTCCTACGGCTATGTAAAAACATGTTCAACTATTTTCAACATACAGTAGTACTGTATTACAGTACGGTAGTATTAGGTGTGATTAGGGATCCACTACATCGAAAACATCAGCAAATCGTTTAATAGACAAGCTATTAACCAAAGAGAAAGTCGACGAAGAGAATCTCTCAATGTTACTTAGGACCTAATGCATTGTTCAGCTTGATATCATAAAAGACAAAAATGCTATTTCGGCAAATTACAAACTTGAATGATAAACATGTAATTTTAAGAAACTGATTAAATTACTTCGGCGCCAACATTTGATTAGGGCGAAACTGCTTTTGTAAACAAACACTTTATCTTCTAATTTATTGGAAGTCGAATACAATTTCTTGAAATTGAATATATCAGCGGATAGATATAAAGCTCCTCTTCTTTAAAGAGTGCTGAATTTGTATTTGTGACCTTTAGTTCAAGAGGAAATGACTACGAAAGCCATTGTTTACAAAAGCAGATTCGCCCTAATCTAATGTTGGCGCTGACTTGACAATGTATAAAGCGGCTACAGCAAGTCAATACGAGACCATAATATGCATATGTACAAAAAATATCTGACATCCACTGGATTGTTACTGAAAAAAATGAATTAAACCGAGTTTTTGATTAAGTCAAGCAAAACAATGCATTAGTTCCTAAGTAACATTGAGAGACTCTCTTTGTCGACTTTCTCTTCGCGTTTCTACGGCTATGTAGAGACATGTTCAAGTATTTTCAACATACAGTACGGTAGTATAAAGTGTGATTAAGATAAAGGATCCAATACGTTGAAAACATCAGAAAATCGTTTAAACGACAAGCTATTAACCAAAGAGAAAGTCGACGAAGAGAATCTCTCGATTTTACTTAGGACCTAATGCATTGTTCTGGTTGAAGTTTCCACTGTAAACCTTTTTTATCATTAAATAAAATCCCAAAATTTAATTCACATTACATTTTTTGCATTGCTCCCTTTACGCCGCAACTCTGTAGTAAATCGTGATAATTTACGTTGTCTCGATGAGTTACGTTGTCTTGTTTACATCAACGAAACTACATCGATAAGCAGTGCATCATTTTATTGTGTACACTGAGACAAGCTAACATTACACAACTGAGGGAATGACCTATGCGCATCTGATTCTGTGTAATATTCTACAACTTTTTTTCTGTGTAGTTTTCAAATGCTGTCTCTATTTTATAGTTTCTCTGAAAACTGAAAACAACAAGTTTTGGTAGCAATTGGTTAACATTTCTTTGTAATTCTTACATTTAAGACTCTCGCCATAGAACAATTGCTGACCTTGCAAAATCCACAAAAAAGGATCAGGAACAGGTTGCAGGTTTGCCTCGACGTAAACTTTTTTTTTAGATTTTTCAGTATCTGATTTGACTGATGAAAAGAAGAGAAAAATATAAGCTTTTCGAATAATAGCATGTCTGTTGTTAAAAAAAATTCTTCTCCGGAATACATGTTCAATGTTGAATAGTATCGTTTCTAACAGAAACCATTGGGATAAAAGAAAAAGAATATGTTTGACTTTATGAATCACCAAATGAAAAGTCAATATAAATTAAATTGAATACATTTCTTTCGACTTCAAAAGAAATACTTTTCCTCACTCATTGTTCTTTTTGTACGTCCGGCTCTTCAAAAATCACGCCTTAATTTTCCTAATCCTTTTCGCACTTGAATAATTTGCTTCACAAGAACTCAATTCATAACAACAGCCAAGAATATGGCGCACGCCATCTCGAACTCAACTCACACAATGCAAATGTTACCATCACTTTAAGCAGAAATAAATTGTATATTTTTCCATCTATTACATCTGCCCCAACAAGTTTCTCTGCACATTTTTCCACGGCATTCAAGTTAGTATCCTGCACCCGTACTCCGTCGGCTAACACCCTTCAAGACCGTACACCCGTATTTCGTCTTTCCAGCCGGTTCTTCGCTTCCCTTCCCCATTTCGAGCATCTCCCCGGCCCGACCGAAGCTGTGTGTTTCTCATTACACTTAACTTTGCATAAATTTCCGCCAGGCCTTTCCTTCCACTTTTCGCAGCAGTAGGGCATTAGCAGTGGCAACAGACTTTGTGCCGGAAACAACGGCTTTCTACGCTTGCAACCTCACTCTTCATTTTCCTTCCACCATCCTCGTCGCTCGGCTGGTGTTTGGAAATTCTTCCATCCTGGCCGCTTCGCACTCGTCTGATGAATCATACACAAAAACATAAGGATAAGTGATGAGGAAGGATGGCAGGAGCACCGAGAATGAGCTTCCGCAAATCCGAAGCTTCCTCACAGAGCGTTATTAAGTAGAGGCCTGCGCTTATGGAAAGCGCACACTGAGACTGAACCTAAACAGCTGCGATTCAGTGAGTATTCAGAATTTTTCTGATATTCTAGCATGCTGTAGAACAAGACCAATGATGATGATGGAAAAGGAAAACCCTCCAGACCAAACTGAATGCCATAAAGCGTTGTGAGCAAAACATGAATAATGATTAACTGGCATGGTTCTACAGAGAAATTAATTTAACATTCGTAAACCTTTTTACATTCTCGGGAATGGAAATTAGCTCCGCTATCAGTCCGTTATTTTTGTCAAATTTTGGATTTAAGATTAACTCTAGGAAAATTGTTATTTCGTCAACCACCAGAATCGTGAAATTACAATAATTATTTAAAAAAACCATGTAAGCTTTTGAAAATATTTCCAAGAACACTACATCACAATCGATCATGGAAAAAGTAAAATTCTACGAAGCTCAAACATTATGCTGTAAACCCTTTGACCCAGAGCGGTTTGTAGTTAGCCGCGATTTAGCCTCAGAAACTTGTATGCTGTTGTAAGGTTCGACTGAGGCTAACAACAAATCGATCAAGGCTAAGATTTTGGTACATTATAGAGAAAAACTAATGATTACAATCGAAAGAAAATGAAATTTCCATTCGGAAAATGTATCAAAACTATTGACTTTGTCACATTTTTATATTGTTTTAGGATAACTACTTTTCCTCCATACAGCTTGCATACAACTGCTCCCGGTACAAGTTCTAAGGCTAACTACAGAAATCTGCCCCGGGGGTGGGAAATCGGCTCAAATCGTTAATTTGATGAAATTTGTAAGCACGAATGCCCGAAATCAATGAAGAAATAGCATGAAAATAAGAAATGAAGAGAAATAGTCTGTCTACAATTTCCAAATTAATTTTAATAACCCAATTAATCAAATTTAGCATACCTAATCTTAATAAAACATCAAGGCTTAGATTTCTATAGCAGATACAAGCAAACTAAGCCCACCGATTGATAGCCTGAACCCTAATGGAGATATTTAGGTACATTTTTTGAAAATCAGATCATATTTACTAAAAATATTCACAAAATAGTGAAAATTCAAATTTCAACATATTTTTCATACCTAGCCTTAGTAAAACATCAAGGCTTAGATTTCTATAGCAGATACAAGCAAACTAAGCTGACCAATTAGCAGCTTGAACCCTAATAGAGATATTTTGGTACATTTTTTGAAAATCGAATCATATTTACTAAAAATATTCACAAAATAGTGGAAATTCAAATTTCAACATATTTTTCATACCTACACCCAAAATAAAAAAGCAAGATTGTAATGCAATTTCGCATGATTTGGTTTCATTTCTCGTAATGGATCGCAACTTGGAGAAAGAAAGCAACATTGGTCGTGGGCAAAAAAGCAACACATCAATTCGGTTAGAAAAATTCAATGTGTGCGTGATGTTGTACAGTTGATTAGTAGTAGTAAATATAATGGCGCACAAAAAAAAAAGATTACCATCCGCTACCGAGAGTCGAACCGCGACCGTCAGCATGACGGCTCTTCATTGTAACCATCCAGTCACCACAACAAGTTGAGGTGAATGGAATAAAAGTCCTACAGTTTCTTCGGTTTTTGAGGCACTCAACGTTACAACAATGAAGCAAATTTCGGTCGCACACACTTACATGGCTTCGTTTATTTCATAAACCGCATGGTGACTTGATGAGAGGGCGATAGGAGTGTGATGACGAGTGCAGATAAAAATAGAACACTTGACAGCGGAATAGCAACAGTGGAATATGGTGTAGCGGCGTTCTGTGCCATTGTCTCACCCATATTGAGAAGTTGTTGACGGTTGAACAAAAACCCAACGGTTGCTGCGATTGTCGAGGCACTAGGCACACAGCGATAACCACTTGCACACACTTGCATGGCTTTGTTTATACTATAAAAAGCTTTGTGGAACATGATGGGCAAATTTGCCTTTTCAGAATCATGCGGATTTCTCAAAATATGATTGCAAAAACTGCAAATTGCATTTTTGGCTACAATTTCAACTTTTGGGTGTAGCCTTAGTAAAACATCAAGGCTTAGATTTCTCTAGCAGATACAAGCAAAATAGGATAACGAGATCTGGATCTATCACTCCAGTTTAACCGAGGAAAGAAACCGCGAAAAAGGATAACGAGATCTGGATCTATCACTCCAGTATAACCAAGGAAAGAAACCGCGAAATAGGATAACGAGATCTGGATCTATCACTCCAGTATAACCAAGGAAAGAAACCGCGAAATAGGATAACGAGATCTGGATCTATCACTCCAGTTTAACCGAGCAAAGAAACCGCGAAAAAGGATAACGAGATCTGGATCTATCACTCCAGTATAACCAAGGAAAGAAACCGCGAAATAGGATAACGAGATCTGGATCTATCACTCCAGTTTATCCGAGGAAAGAAACCGCGAAAAAGGATAACGAGATCTGGATCTATCACTCCAGTAAAACCGAGGAAAGAAACCGCGAAATAGGATAACGAGATCTGGATCTATCACTCCAGTATAGCCAAGGAAAGAAACCGCGAAATAGGATAACGAGATCTGGATCTATCACTCCAGTTTATCCGAGGAAAGAAACCGCGAAAAAGGATAACGAGATCTGGATCTATCACTCCAGTATGACCGAGGAAAGAAACCGAGAAATAGGGTAACGAGATCTGGATCTATCACTCCAGTACAACCGAGGAAAGAAACCGCGAAAAAAGATAACGAGATCTGGATCTATCACTCCAGTTTAACCGAGGAAAGAAACCGCGAAAGAATGATAACGAGATCTGGATCTATAACTCTATAAACCACAATCAAGGAAAGAAGGACAAACTACCACCGTATAGAGAACTGGCCACGACAAAGGAATAAAGAGAACTGGCTTTATACTTCCAGTATAATTATACTTCCTAGATGCCGGAGTAGTAATATAAAAAAAATATAAAAAAAATGAAGTTATCGTTATAAATAAATAAACAAATTACAAATATAATAAGGAGCAGCAACCGCAACAAAAGGATTATAAGAACTGAATCTATCACTCCAGTATAATAAAGAAGAGAACTCTAATATATGAAAAGATAGGAACCGCGGAAAAAGGAGAACGAGAACTAGATATATCACAAGTAGAACCACGATAATGCTTCCACTTCCACCACCCCGAACAGACTCAGTCGTGCCGGCTTGCACGTCATAAAAACAAAGTCATCTAGCTAATGTGGTCATCATGAGACCAAACAAAGATAAACAAACAGTCGAGCGGACAAATACGAACCTGTAAGTAAGTGAAGAACAGCGAGAAACTAAGGGAAAGACTAAAAGCAATCCTGCTGCAAGACAGTAACGTTCCGGGAGGATGAAAAGTTTCAGCTACTGATTGTTAACGAATCATCTCTCGGGTACCAGTGTTCAATCCAACGCCACCGTTTTTCAAACCAGAACGCAGAGCCTATGAATAATAAATTAGGGTTGTAACGTACCTGGTGGCAACCGCATTAAAATGCAGGACTACTATCTAAGAATCTAATTTAGTGTTTAACGAACGAAATTCACTAACCTTTTTGATGCTGAAAAACGAGTACTGAGTTTCCTAAGACAGCCAGTTCCTGCCTGCTGGTGGAGCTGGCTTATCTCTGTAGAATGGCAGCAAATCAATCCCTTCTCCATTTTATTGTGGTGATTTGTCACCTAACCTATGACATCATCTTCACCTCACGCAGCATCAGAAGGAATATTCTGCCTCAGGCGTCTACTAACCTAGAAGAGTTCCACCTGTATATTGAGTTAAAGGTAGATATTAAAGTGGAGCAGCGAGAGATGGCTGAAAAGGGAAGAACGAAAATTATGTCACACACAAATTTTTATACAGTACTTACCTCTTTTAAGGCCAATTTTTGGGCCATGTTATCACATTCATACAGAAACTATGAAGCTTTTCGCGTTTATTCATCAAACAAACTTGTTATCGCTCAGGGTTGCCAGTTTTTTTTAATGATATCCTGTTAAAAATAATTATTCAGTGCTTAACAATGTTAATCAATAATATTCAAATCTTTTGTCGACCGTGAATCCCGCATAATCACAAACCATTCCTGAACCATTTTTCTTATTGTTGACGACCGTTTCCGTTATTGTTACGACATTTACATAAACTAACGATCACCTTTATAGTTTTAACAATATGTCAGATGGTAAAAGGCCAAATTAAAAACAATATGCTGAAGTGCAGTTACCATAAGGAGACAGTTTTCACGAACCAAATTTTGGCTGTAATGGCAATGATTATTTGCACTCGCCATTTTTCATGGTAACTGAACCCAACCGCCTTTTCAGCATATTGTTATTTTGCCTATTAATATGACATATTAAAACTATATAGGAGATTGTTAGTTTATAGTTGTCAACTATAACGGCAAATGTCGTAACGGAATCGGTCGTCAACAATAAGGGAAATGGTCCAAGGATGGTTTGTGATTATGCGGGATTTTATCAGAGAATTGTATTTTTTTTTCTATTTATTTAATTATCCTGTCGAATCTCAACAATTTCACACATTTTTCGTTGCACAAAATGTGCCCATGTATGCCGCATTATATATATCATTACGAAAAGTAGGGCTCTGTGAAAACATCATAATGGGTTGATGAGGCAAGTTTTAAATGTCAAAATATTCACTGAAGAATTCATAGTTTGCGTTAATTTCACCGTAAAGAAAAATATTTGGCGATATAGAACAAGCATAGTTTCTCAATCTATTCCTTAATGTAGTGCTAAGGTTTATCTCAGCATGTGTAACCAAATGTTCAAACTCAAAGTAGGAGTAATTTTTGATGAAAATCTTTGAAGGTAGGACAAATTAATTCATCTTAAAAAAAATTAAATTTTTAAATGAACTGGCATCGCTGACAAAGATTACGAGTGTGTTTATTTTGCTAGTACTGGGCGCTCCCTAAATTGATATGGTTGATCGTTTATTTTTTTTATCGAGACACGGTAGTATGCAATAACACCAAATTTCAGTTTGGCGCATACTGTGAGCATCTTGTGCAAGAAATGCGTTACCTTATTTTTATTCCAATCTGAGTTATAATTGATACATTTATGCAAACAATTTGAAAAGGCAAAAACATAATTTAACTAAAAACGCCGGTGTAGTAAAATTCACAGAGTGTAGAAAAGAGAAAACACCTGGAAAATAAGATTTATGTTATATGAGTCAGTTAATGGAATAGCAGACAAAACAATAGTTCATTATGCCATTTATAATTAAACTTTATTTGGATTTATTTAGACATATAACCAAGTTGTCATCCTACACATGCCTGCTGGAAAAATATAAAAGAAAAATAATACTCAACATTCTTCTTCTGTGCGATCGGAATCTTTGTTGAAATGTATTATGGTTCGCATATTATCCCACTTTGCACAGATAGTGTTATTTAGGCTGTGTCCCAGTTTGCAAATTAATTTAAATTTTCACTTAAACTTGACAGGTGGAAAATAATTAAGTCTGCTACCCGAGCTGACTTATTTCTTACAGACGGGAACTCAACTCAATCTAATCGAAAGTTTGTTGATTAATCGCAAAGGGATTTTAACCAATTAATCGGTTATTTGCCATCTGTTAAAGGCCAGTGTCGAACAAATTCAGCAAAAAAAGCACCGAACATGATTTTGGAAATTTGGTGTGTAGGTTTTGGGTAAATAATTAAGATAGCATTTTTTTTCATAAGTTCAAAGTGCCGTTGCAAGAAACCAAATAATCTTATAATCTTATAAATATGCATTCAAAAAACAAACCTAATACCGAAAGTAGTGCGCTGTATGGCGCATCTGGGGTTCTGATCGACAAAAAAATCTATTGTCACTAGTCGATATATTCGGTTTTAAACTCAAACGATAACAAAAAAGATCTATGTGTCTAGGACATGAATTTGTGCAATGCGATCAACAAATGATAGCTGGCCACACATACTTTTCTTTTGTTACATGAACTTCATCTGTGTTTCTCAGAGGGTTCTAATTTTGTGTGAACACATCTGCATTATGTTAAATTTTTTATGGATTTTTGCCAATAAATATGTGTGGATTATTTCCCGTGTATAGATTGTGAACTGAAATACCGCAGCTATGACAGAAAATGCTAATGGAGACTCCGGGTAATATATTCGTCTAGTATGTATGACATCATGACTGGTACACTGTAAGCGACACACCCTTGGTAAGCACTCTTGCGGTAGCTAACCGGTTGCTGAATATTTTTTTATTTGCTCTCCAAATAATTGGACAATACATCAATTGAAAATTGAAAATTAATTATCCGATGCCCATACTCTTTATTCTACAGAATGAGACTTATGATTGTAAAGCAAATCATAATTTCATCAAATTCTTGAAAACTACGAATTCATTCGTGAGGAGAGTTAGATCAGCAGGTGCATGAAAACTTATCTGATGTTTTTTTCCAAATGATAAGTGGGTTACTTTATTAACAATTGAGCAAAAACGGTTAATTTCAAAACCCCATAAATAACTCATAAATAAATAAAACTAACTTGTTTTATTAGTACATTGCATGTACTCATATATATACTACTAAAGAATGTGCACACCAAAAAGTAGTCGTCGGAAATGCCCTAATGCAGTTTTCTCCGTGTACGCTTTGCTAATCCGATCACTACTACATGAATATTAATGTATGTGTGCTATGATGAAAATGTCGTTTGGCTACAGTAACCTTTATTCATTAAAATGGCGTCGAATCAAGAACGCGTGCGCGAAGCAATTTTGCACAAAAGAGTGTAAAATCCGGATATGTCGCACGGCGATATTGCCAAGTCATTAAAAATTGCAAAATCGACGGTTACTAAAGTGCTTAAAAACTTTCAGCAGCGCTTAACTTTAAGGAGAAAGGTCGGTTCCGGAGGTAACCATGATTCTCGTTTCGTCGTGGAGAGGAAGAAAGTGATTAAAGAATTTAAGAAGAAACCGAATATCTCCGTTCGTGATGTGGCGAAAAAAGTGAAAATGTCTCCATCGTTCGTCCAGAAAGTGAAGAAAAGTGCAGGCTTGAAATCATTCAAAGTAGGTGTTGCTCCAAATCGTAATGACAGCCAGAACAAGAGCACAAAATCTCGATCTAGATATGTCATAGTAATAGGCAAAATAACAATATGCTGAAAAGGCGACTGGGTTCAGTTACCATAAAAAATTGTGATTTTCACGAAAAAAAAAAACGTTAGCTTTACTCTATGCAAAAGTTGATATATAATCCAGACCGAGTTCAGACAACAAAAAACTATACAATGACAATATGACATTTATTATCAATATGGTTGGAGGATTTGTTATATCATTCGTTTAAGGTAATTTTTTATCAGGGAACCACGCGGATATATTAAAATGATAATTATGAGTGTATATTAGGCCATATGAATAAAAACGAGTAAATACTCACAAGCAAACCAGTTTGAGTAAAGTAATCTGTTTGAGCATTTGCTCAAACTCGTATGAATAAAGTTGTACTTTCTCGGAGTAAGTTCGAATTTCGAACATAGCATTTGCTCTGTCAAAATATTAATTTTTGTTTTTCTTATTTTTCGTAGGTACAAAAAAGCATTGTAGGTAAACAAAAAAAAATGTCTCCTACATCAAAACGAGAAGATGTCTGACGATTCCTTCAACGAGGAGTATCTGGAGGATGAAGAGAATCATAGTAAGTCTATAATATTTACTAATATTACAATTATGCAAACTATACGCTATTTCCTTTCTTTTCAGGTGAGGATTATGAAAGTGGAAATCGGAATCTAACGGACAGCGAAACTACCGGCAGAAAAACTGCCGATGATGCGAAGTTTGTAGATAATCTGGCATCCTTTGGGAAAGCTCTGCTGGAAAAATCCCAAACGCCGTCAGCGAAGCAGAAAAAAAATCTGCCGCCAAAGAAATGTCTCTCCAGCTGCTGATCCAACATGGAATCGACATGTCCGTCCAACAGGTCACAAAGAAAATAAACAACATGAGGCAAAGAGTGAAGGTAAAGTCGGACCGGAAGCAGACTGGAAACCGGAAAATTATTCTAAACGAATATGAAAGAAAGTTTTTCCAGCTGATGGGAGGGGTTGAAAACCCCAGCATTAGTAAACGTTCATGTAAGTACAATCGCTATGAAATTAGTTAGTTCCAGGGACTTTTTTCAAATTGACCTTACTGTTGTGATCGATTCTCTTCATAGACTTTCTCTTTTGATAACCACGGGTGTTCAAACACATTTCGTTCCAAATTGGTCACACAGGTTGATTACAGTTACTACCGTAGCTGTTTTTTGCGCTAAAGAATTTGAAAAAAAAAACAATGTTTTGACGCTGAAATATTTTCGTTTATATTAACGAAAGAAAGTCGATGAAGAGAATTACAGCAGATAACCCCCTTTTAAGGGCTTACGCTGAAGCATTCTCTTGCAGCCATTACATCAAAATTGATAATTTTTATATCTCAGAATCTGTTCTAGGTATTCAATGTTTCATCACATCAGTTTGTATGCTTGCTTGTTGTGAGCAATCTGTATCTAGATATATCAAATTGAAATAGCGAGGTGCGAGAGAGAGAGAAAGATACAAGATAGGAAAAAGAATATGTAGCAGCAATTCACCTAATAAAAGGTTTCCATAACTACTGATTTAAAGTAGTCCAGTAGTTTTTTTTTAATCGGACAAGGCCATTTGCGTCGAACTTACTCATATTCTGTTGGGTTACTTAGTGCCGTGTCTAGTGCGCTGTAATCAGCATGTTGCATTAATCTTCGTTTGTTTACATCTGCGACATTTTCCGTTATTCACGCTCTGTATTAAGTTGAGCCTAAAATCTCCACTCAAACATTGCATGAACCAAGCTGTAATTTATTTTTTGATTTCAGACGGTGTATCAATTGGGGTATCAGCAAGTCACGAATGCTCATCGACTGCGCATCAATTACCTCTGGCGACATATCATAACGAAAGCTTTCGGGAAGACAAAGCTTTAGCTGGTCAAAATAAAGTATCTTCATAAACCAGGTAGGTCCAATATCTTTGAAGCTCCAAAAGTTCTATAAACTTACATTAATTGTTATGTTATGTATTCTCCGTGCGAGGAGTAACGATTATGATGTAGAAGAAGATGTTCGCTCATCACCATGAGGCACCAAGAGTGAACAACAATATTTTTGGCGATGTTTCTCTCCGAGGCCTCTACGTTGGAGACGACGAGAAAAACTTTAGTGATCGTCAGTCGTTGCGAATCAAAACAAACCCAAAAAAGGAGAGAGTTCCTCTCCCATGTGCGCATCAGTAAACAGAGTGCACACAATAGATCGCTAAGAATAAACTATACAAGCCACAGTGGTACATGAGCGTCTTTCCATGCGTCAATTTTTGCCTGTTGAAGTGGCGGACTTGTGCCGTCGCTACAACCTACCCCGCAGTGGGATGTTAGGCATACATGCCCTTTCGCTCAATTTTCAAAAACATCTGTTAATTTTCCTACCTACCGCACTCTGACGGACCTTTCAACACTTTCTCTTCACATCTTTCATTCTAGCCAAAAACATTGTTGTTCACTCTTGGTGCCTCATGGTGATGAGCGAACATCTCCTTCTACATCTATAAACTTGTTTATTACGCGATCCATGAAAAAATTCGACAGCAAAAAATTTGGAAAACGCCGCTATATATGCATACTCTTTACTGTTAAAAACCGGTCAAAACCACTAGTGCGAATCGATACTACTCATTCTGTATGGTTAAATTGCATCGTGTCTAATGTGCTGTATGTTGCATCTGATGTGCAATACAGCGCAATAGTTGCAGCACTATGTAGCCTTATTGAATGAGAGTACAACCGATTGGCGAAATGTTTTAGTTCGGTTTTAAACTGCAACGAGTACCATAAGGTCATCACTAACCACCTGTTTTATACCTCATATCAAAGTTCACATACAATTACAGCAAATATCGATAGCAATATCAAACAAACATTCCCAGTATCAATTACACTGGTCGACACAAACGAAACAATCATTTTAACGTGCTCTACAATTCGTGCACAAATAAAGCCTAAGGCACCAAAACGATTTTCAACGTGAAAATGCACTTGTTCAGATGTTTGCGTTCAACTAGGCGCGATAAATTTCCGCGCAACGCACATTTAAACTTTTCAGAGGTTTATTGTATTTTCAGACGACACATCAGAGAGATCAACGCAAAATATCACCCAAAAACTAGAAGGGACAGCCCAATGGGGTTGTACGCCAAGTTGACGTAGGACTACGTAGTGACATTGCAATGTAAGTGCTGTTTTAATGGGAGGTTGGATCGGCATAGATAAGTAAGTTTACTAGAAAATTCTACAATTTGCTCTTTAGAAATCATTTGGCAGGGTTCATGATTTTGGTCTACGCGTTATCGCGGGTTGGTATTTTCTGCCATCTCGAGCACTTCAGTGGCCAGGTATTCCATCGCCGCAGTGAAGTAGACGGGGGCTCCGGCACCAACGTGCTCGGCGTGGCGCAGTCACCGTTCCCGAGCAGACGGTGAATGCGACTGGTAACAGAAAACCGGTGCGATTCGTGCGGGACTTTGGCTTGCTCTTGAAATTTCCTCGAGCTGCTACGTATCACAAATGACTGCTGGCCATGCAAGGGCCTTTTTACCCTTCTTACATCAATAGAAGGGTATTAAGATCGCTTGAAAACTCGACTTTTTATCCGAGGCCCACAGGGCCGAGTGTCATATACCATTCGACTCAGCTCGACGAACTGAGCACATGCCTGTGTGTATGTATGTGTGTATGTGTGTGTGTGTGTGTGTGTGTGTGTGTGTGTGTGTGTGTGTGTGTGTGTGTGTGTGTGTGTGTGTGTGTGCGTTACAAATAATGTCACATCGGTTTCTCAGCCATCTGTGAACCGATTTCAGTTCTGTTGACGGCAAATGGAAGCTACAACATTCTTATAGAACGCTATTGATTTTTTTTTCATTCGGACATTTCGTTACGAAGATATGAACGAAACAGTACTTGAAGGCCTATTATAATAGTAATCAAACAGTTTAGTCTCCGGTTACATACTGAGCTATTTGTGTACCGATTTTAGTTTTGCCAAATCAAAGCTGGTGTTGGTGCCAAATCAAAGCTATGATATCTCCAAATAACTGATCAAAATTTCAGTATGATTGGATAATCCTTCATGGAGATATGACCAAAACAATACCTGAGAGCACATAATTGTGAGATGACAATATACTCGTTGCAGTGCAAAACCAAACAAGACCAATCACACCAATCGATGCCGCTTGCATTCTATTGTGTCGCATCTGGAGCGTTGTATAGCACATACAGCGGACTAGCCACACTATGTGACTGTATAGAATTAGAGCAGCATCGATTGGCTCGAGTGGTCTGGTTTTGAACTGCAACGAGTATATTCGAAAATTACACAAAGTCTCCATTTACTATTTTCAACGAATATGTACTTATTAAGCATCTTGAATCCATATCGATAATCATAATTGACACTTAGGGTTGTCTAATAATGCATTCTATGGACTAATTGTATGAAATTTCTAATATTCATGTAATTTCCCCTTCTATATAAATAACATAAACAGGTCATTAAAGGTTAATAATGGTAATATTTTAATCACATCGATGAACAATCCGTCCAGGATTGACAAATAGTTCATTCTAAAAACTGAATGTATGACATATCGAATATTCTTGGATCTTCCTGGAATTTCTGATGAAAATATGTATCCAGTACAATATTAGCCACATTTGAGTTCGTAATTTTGATGAAATGTAAGAAGGGTTCAGTCTCACCATCGGTGGATTAATGCGGGTTTTTATATAATGGCATCGGGTATCATTGAATGGAAGGAAGGTGGTAACACAAAGGCAATGCGAAACAAATTTTACAAAAGGGGACGGGCCTCACTAGTTGCGGCAGACACCAGCGAGGAAATGAAATCATCACGCTGTATGGTTTCGGATGTTAAATTCACATCACCTTATGTAAAAGAAAAATGCCCTTTTCAGGGACAAAACCCCCAACCAAAGAGAGTCGAGATATGGACATATATTTCGTTTGTTGGTTATTAAACATGTTTAGCCATTTACAGCGAGACGCGACCTTTAAAGCTATGCCGTGTTGAGCCAGTGCGTGGGAATGTAAATGTTGATGAACGCAAGAGAAACTTCAAATTAACAAACTCTTTAGATGGGCAAATTATGTTGTTCGTCCTGAAAAGGACGGATTTAAGTTGACGGGGAGAACATGGTTCCATTTGAACTTGGGCTTTTCACTCGGTCTTCTTGTACAGCAGGACAGCCTGAAAAATACATCACTTTGTGAAATGTTCACACCGGAAAAGTTTCATCAGCTCTGCGTCGTTGCGGATGGCCAGCTGCATGTGACGTGGTATGATTTTGGTCGACGCGTTGTCACGGGTTGGTATTTCCTGCCATCTCGAGCACTTCATCGGCCAGGTATTGCACCACTGCAGCGAAATAGACGGGGGCTCCAGCACCAACGCACTCGGTGTAGAGACCTTCCATAGCAGACAGTGAATGCGAACGAGTGGGAGCTGCAATCCGGTGACAGTGCGTAGCCGAGCACTGACTCAACATCTTTGAGATCGCTGAAAGACTGAAGGAAAATTTCAACGTGTCTCCCTTAAATATCTTTTCCTGATGCATAGGAGACGTTCCTTACTTAAATATGAAGTCTGTGCTAGCAAAGTACTGTGTATTTGGTAAATTTACTCTGAAAAATCGGCATTATAAGACATCACCTTATATTTGCGTTAATTTCAATAGTTGAATGTTAAAAATCAATAGTTTTTAATATTTAAATCGAAGCGTAGAAAATGTTCCGATCGATTGGTGCAAACATTTTGAAAATCAATACGTGGAATGACTTAGTTATTAACGTTCAAAACCTATATATTTTTCGTGACGCTCCAAATTTTCGCAATTCGAACGTGTACCCCAGTATTGAAAACACAGACGTAGTCCTACGTCAAAAACGATCCTTGAAGAACAACTGAAGTTGATTAAATCACAACAGGAATATACAGCGCAACTTCAGGTGCAACAAAATGAACGGCACGAAAAGGAAATGGAGTTGCTTATGCTCAAAAAAAGATTAACCTTATTGAAGATCCAGCAGATTTAAGATGCAGAGTAACCTTTATGGTTTTGGTAATTCGTCGAATTGAATGATTTCATTGTTTCGATACTTTTTATCCACTAAAACCCAAGTTGAGACCAATAACATTATTTTCTCTTTCCAGGCGGTTCAAAATATTTATTTATCACTAGCTGGCCAAACAAAATTAATACTGCCCCAATGGAAATCCTATTCAAAATGCCATTTTATTTTTTTAACGGTTTTCCAACTTTTTTGTCGTACAAACCCGTTGAGTCCCAACCCTAACAAAACAAAAAAAGAATTTTGCCAATCCTTCAATCCAGTCTCGTGTTGAGCGGTCACGAACGAACATCAATTCATTTTTATATATAGAGAATTGAGCATAAAGTTTGTTCGTTACTATTTTATTTCATAGTTACGTCTCGATATCAAAGTAACGTGTCACATGTGTAAAAAAGATCTTATGAGTTTTAATTGACCAAACTATTGTAGCACTGTGTTGTCGGTGGAGAGTCTTTCTAACGCATATGTTAGGAAGGGACTTTTATCCGATTTCCAGTGCTCCATTGAAGCTGCTCATGTGATCGAAGATCACCCACGGTATGCGTAAATTCACGTTTTATCAAAGAAGTTGGTTTGCGTGAATGTACCTTAGTAAATCAATGGTCACCTAGAAAATATGATGCAATAGCATCACGGCGTTTGTGTCCTCGAAGTAGCACTGTGTTTTCTAAAACTGTTGATTCAGGTACAACTATGTCATATGTGGTGGTTTCAGCTGGTTCAAAGTCACTATCATTTAGATATTTTGCTACATTGTGCCAAATAAAACAAGCAGCGATCATGTGAGGAACTTTTTCGGTTTTTACGCGTACTTTTGATTGTAAGAAAGGAAATCTTTGGTTTACTTGACCAAAAACACGCTCAATAATTACCCTTTCTTTTGTGTGAATTGTGTTATATACTTTTTGTGAACCTGTAATAGGATTACGATATGGTTTCATCATCCAAGGAGTTAGCGGATATGCTTCATTGGCCAAAAAAAGTGCACCAGATGTGTTGTCTTGCATGACTTCAAAGATGCTCGAATTTCTCCATATTCTTGCATCGTGTACGGATCCAGCCCATTCGCAATCGACACTTGTAAATCGTTCATTAGCACTACATGTTGCTTGTACATTGAATGAGTTGAGCCCTTTTCGATTGACAAATTCATCTTTGTAGATTCCAGGACGTTTGATTAAAATATGGGTGCAATCGATGGCCCCTATAGCACTGGGAAATCTGAATTTTTGCTGCCACAACTTCTTTTCGTGTTCCATCTCAGTAACGTTACAAGGAAAATGAATCCATTCGGCTGATTCATCGACAATTGCTTTGCAAACGGGCCATATTGTTTTGCACACAGTAGTTTGATGAATGCCCAAATCTTCGCCCACGCCTACCTGTGGATCACCCACATATCGCAAAAAACACTTTATCCTTTGTACATTTGATAATGCACCTCCTCGGGTTTCAGAATCATCGCCCAAAAATGTTTGTGCCACAAAGTTTACATTTTCGCGAGTAAACCGGTAGAGTTGCTTGAAGTTATCATCTTCTCCTTCTCGTCGTGTTTTATAAATTTTCACTGAACGATCAGAACATTGATAAACACTGTTTACATCAGCTACGGTTGGAAATGGTGAATTTATAAAATCTCCCGCGTACATTTTAGGTTGTTTCTTCCACGCAACACACGATTTTGTTAGTTCGATTCCAACTGAGTATGCT
Source organism: Aedes japonicus (assembly GCA_034211315.2). Taxonomy (NCBI): domain Eukaryota; kingdom Metazoa; phylum Arthropoda; class Insecta; order Diptera; family Culicidae; genus Aedes; species Aedes japonicus. The sequence goes on from JASCZW010010481.1 coordinate 25,275, forward strand.
TTACAGGTGACTCAAGATTTTGTGAGCATTTACTCAGATTATACTTTTTATTCATATGGATTTGGATGTTCGAAAAGTAAATACTCAAATTTTTTCTTTTGTCATATCGATGTGAGTAAATGTTCCAGGAAAAGGTTTGACGTACGCATTTGAGCAAAGTAAAAGCTTTTACTCACTTTATTCATACGACTTATTGTCAGTATACAGAACGCTTATTGAAAATAAAACTGGCAGCTTTGGCAGTTATGAAGTATTAACTTCTTTCTTTGTCTATGGTGAATGGGTTCTTTGTTTTCCCACTACTTTGTTTCCTTCTCGCTTCCACTTATTGGATTAAGATCGAGTATAAAATTTGAACACCGCGCAGATGAGCGTCCAAACTGTTGCAGAAAAGTTGGAAAATTTGAATTTTAATTCGGTAAGTAATCGGTAAAATTAATTGAACAATATCAAATAAATTACCTAAATCTAAATTCTCTAAATCTATTTTTAGAACATGGAACAAAATCAGGAAAACAGCAAGGTGCGGCAGGTTGATCCTGGTTCAACAAATAAATAACCTCCAAAAACAAGTGGAAGAGCTGCAAAGGAAGAGACATCCGCAACGGCGGGACAATAGAATGGCCCACATAAATATCGTGAGTACAGAGCCTTGTTCTGAGCGGGTGATGATTACACAACTAGTTTGAGAAAAACCCTGTAACCTCGCCGCGACTATTACAGGATTATTTTCAGGCAAATTCTGCCTGGCGTGTAAGCCGATACTCACATCGTTTTTCTTGCAGAGGCGACAATTTGATGCGGCTAGAAAAATTGCAACGAAGCTGTTCGCTGTTGTGCGCAAATTGCGCACTTCAGTTGACCAAGCGAGACTCTCAGGAAGTGGTAAGTGCTAAAAAATAAAAATTAAAGTTCCTCATGGTAAAATAAATCTTTTTTTTTTCAGATCATAATGCATATAACGAGGAGCTGCGTCAGTTAAAGGAGCAAATAATAAACAGTTTCTAAAAATGTATTGTTGAACCTAATATATGTAAAGAAACTTATATTTTTGAGTGATCCTTTCGATTACTACGATTATTTTACTACGAATTGATTGATTGGTGGGCGGAAACCTGTTGCGCTCCGATAATTATGGTTCTTATCTTATAATCCCTTTGCAAATCTGCTGGTTTTCCCGTTCTTTTGATTCCAGGTCAGATTCTGTGAAGGCATCTGGAAGACTGACGATGCACAATACGCGATTTCTTTAAGACACCTAAACAATCTACAACATCCGTACAATTGGCAGTTCATTCAATTGACCCTAGAGCTAGCAAGCACTGATGTTATTTGGAACAACCGTTACAGAGACACCTGCTAAAGTATTAAATTTATTACCCTAGATATGAAGTTGAATGAAATTTGAGGGTAAATTTTCGTTTCCAGACGCAAGTTTGCTGTAGCAAGAAGGTATTTGACGTGCATTAAGGAGTAGTGGGATGTGTGAATGCGTTGAAAGCCAGCCAGCATCCTGGGAAGCTTCCTGCATGCCAGGCGGAACCTGCCGGACGTCAAAGGATGGCATTAGTTCTCAAAACAACATGATTAGACTCCGAGTAATGCCAGGAAATAGAAAAGTTGTGAAAGTAGGATCATGTTAATAATCGACTAGTTTTTTAAAAAGCGATTTCTTCTTTGTGTCCTTTGGTTGAATATTTTTGCTGCTGTTAAGAATATGAATTTTATCCCACAGTTCCTTTGAGCTTTCGGGGTTGATAGAGGTGATAACATTATCCCAACTGTCCTGCTTGGCTTGTTTAATTTCGGTTTTAGCTGTTCGGCGAGCTATTTTAAAGGTGATGTGGGCGTCAGAATTTATGCAATCCTCCACAGCCACTCTCTGAAGAGCACGAAGTTTTTTACGACAAAGTCTATCAATTAGTGTTCAGACTATCAATCAGTTTAGTTTGGTTGTACCTTCTATAGAAATCTAAGCATTGATGTTTTACTAAGGCTAGGTATGAAAAATATGTTGAAATTTGAATTTCCACTATTTTGTGAATATTTTTAGTAAATATGATTCAATTTTCAAAAAATGTACCAAAATATCTCTATTAGAGTTCAAACTACCAATTGGTTAGCTTAATTTGCTTGTATCTGCTATAGAAATCTAAGCCTTGATGTTTTACTAAGGCTAGGTATGAAAAATATGTTGAAATTTGAATATCCACTATTTTGTGAATATTTTTAGTACGTATGATTCAATTTTCAAAACATGTGCACAAATCTATCAATTAGTGTTCAGACTATCAATTGGTAAGCTTAGTTTGGTTGTATCTGCTATAGAAATCTAAGCCTTGATGTTTTACTAAGATTAGGTATGCTAAATTTGATTAATTGGGTTATTAAAATTTATTTGGAAATTGTAGAAAGACTATTTCTCTTCATTTCTTATTTTCATGCTATTTTTCATTGATTTCGGGCATTCTTGCTTACCAATTTCATCAAATTAACGATTTGAGCCGATTTCCCACCCCCGGGGCAGATTTCTGTAGTTAGCCTTAGAACTTGTACCGGGAGCAGTTGTATGCAAGCTGTATGGAGGAAAAGTAGTTATCCTAAAACAATATAAAAATGTGACAAAGTCAATAGTGTCGGGGCCATGCCAGGCTCCGAGGAATAAACGACGCGATGGGCTTCACTACTGTCTTGCGACATGACGAAACACGTCCTGACACGTCAGGCAAGGAAAGGGTGCCGCTCAAGTAGGAAGCCGGGATAAAGACGAGTGTTCCTTTGGGAGCTTGTGGAGAAACATGTAACTCTTCTTGCCCTGAAAAGGGCGGATTGGGTTCCACAACTCCGTCAAGGCAACAACTCGGTCGCAGGTGGACTGTAAACACCAACTCTCCTCGTCGGGTGGACCGCTACTGTCTCGGAGGCCGTCAGAAGAAACTAAAACACTTTATTTAGTACTGCATGTTTTATTGCTATTCTATCTTCACTTTACAAAGGTTTCAAAAATACTGATACTGGCACTGCTCTCTGTGCCGCTTTTATAGTGTCAAAAATGCTGTTTTTGCTTCTTTTTCTGCTTCCGTCATCGTCGTATCACTCAGCCGTTGCATGCCAGATGGGTGAAACTATCGACTAGCAATGGTGTGGCATGCACGTGACCGCTTGCTGACTGCTGTAAGATGTCGTTCACGTTCGGGCGTGAACAAATAGTTTTGATACATTTTCCGAATGGAAATTTCATTTTCTTTCGATTGTAATCATTAGTTTTTCTCTATAATGTACCAAAATCTTAGCCTTGATCGATTTGTTGTTAGCCTCAGTCGAACCTTACAACAGCATACAAGTTTCTGAGGCTAAATCGCGGCTAACTACAAACCGCTTTGACCCAGAAGGGCACAAAGCGGTCAAAACTCATTTGCGTTCAATTACTCAGAGTAATTAAGATAAGCTACGTTCCAAATGCATAGATTGGGTAATGAATAAAATGAAATTATGAACAAAATGTCTCTTAAGGTTTACAAATACTCGTGAGGAGAACATTTCCGTAACAGTTTCTGCAGAATGTATCTAGTTCTAGTTACTATCAGAAAAAAACAAAATGTGCGTAGCGTTTTGTCTGTTGTTTTGGATGCCTATTGTTCGTTGCGCGAGTGATCGAGAGAAGTCGTGGTTCGCCGGGTAACCCGAATAAAAAAATCTCATAGATTTACAATTGAATGTATTGTAACCATACAACAGAACCTATAGTATGTACAATTAATCTTATTGTTCACAACTATAAGATGACAATAGGAGTTATTGTTACCACAATAGAATCTAATGTAAACTGAGATATCGACAATAGAAAAGGGGGGTTGTTATGTATCTTAACTATAGAAAAAATCATTATTTTCCGAACAAATTTGAACCAATAACTATTAATTGTATTGTTTCACAATTGTTAAAAACCCAAGCATATGGAGTGAATTGTAGATCTATTGTAATTACAATATGTATTTTTCCTCTATCTGATTCATGAAGAATAAGATTCATGGTCGGAAATAGAGTTTAATGTTATTTTATATTAATGTATTGTAATTATATGGAATCCAGGCTGTGCTGTTGAGCGAAGAAGACGTGTTTTTTCTCCTCCGGTGTGCATTTCGTGCTCGTTAGTACATGCCTTAAAAGTTCGTCGACAATTTTGGTTGTTTCTCGCGACTGATTTGTAAATTTGTAAAAATTTTATCAAAAATGGAGTGAAGCGCATTGAAGAATTGTGAACAACTTATTGCGGATCTTAAGTGAGCTTGTACAAATAGTTTCTGTGAAAGAGAGTTGGCTGCGCTGTGGATCCAATTGGTGCAAACCAGTTCGCGCGTGTGATATTTGCAATTTTTTGTTAATTGTCACCCGTAATGCGCTACAATTTCGTCGTGAAGTGTTTCTCGGAGTGTGGTGCCAGTGTTGAGCATCCAAAATCTCACTCAAACGTGGGCCCAGGTAGTGAAAATGAAAAAAAGTGTCCTCAATTGAATAAAAATTTCTTCATCCGCTCCCGTCGTCATGGTTGTCATGCCAGCGGAATCAACAACGCAAGAAGAGCTGGTGTCGTTGTAGTGGTAGTGTAATTAAAGTTTCTTGTGTTGCTAGCTTGCGGTTGTATCGGAGCCAATTTGGATGGAATGTATTCGAAAGCTTTGAACTTGATAGTTTTAAAACGAAGATTCTCTATGGAAAAAAATACGACACACAAAGAGATACATTGTTCTGATCGCAGTGGAAAAGATTTTGTCAGCCATATCTTCCATATGTATCTGTTTGTACTTAAAAAGAAAATAAGGTTCTACCTAATGTGAAAAAACCTATGAACCTGTGATTTGCTCACATTTCTCCAATTGGATACGGGATCAAACATTCAGCTAAGTATAGTGTTTTAAATAGTATTGCTCCATTCAAACATACATTAAATAGAACAAAGAAATATTGGCAAACATGAACGGATCATGCGAGCGGAGGCGCTTTTTACACGGATAAATCCAGACGTGCGGCGTTTGCGTGTTTTTCTGTCTGTCTCTTTCTCTCCTACTACTCTGGGTTTTTTGCATTCGCTCGTTTTTGCTGTTCGATCAGTATGTATTCTCATTGCAGTTCGGAATCGGAAAAAGTCACTCACGCAGATCTATGTAACTGATTTTCCATATGGTGGCAGGGTGTTGCATCTGGGGCGCCGTGTAGCACCTCAGATGCACTGCACGGCGCGCTTGATGCGCCACAGTGCAAACGTACGAAAGAAGACTGGAATCGACTGGCGCTAGTGGGATTTTCCAGTTTTCGGCTTATTGCGTCGGAGGGAGGGATTTGCGTCGGAAAGGGAGAGAGGCATATGAAACAATTTCTTCCCGAAGAAAGGTTAACCCTAAATTCAACAACTACTCTCAATCATTCCCTATTTAATGCCCCGTCTCTTGTTAATTTGTCATGTTCTCTGTGGAGTATTTTGACGTTTTGTCCACGCAAACCTGTGCACCGTTCGCTGTCTGAAACAAATTTCAGTACTTTCAGGTTCATCTAGGCATAATTGATAAATATATTAGTAAACGTTTCCTCTGCTTGGTAATAATTTTCATTTTCAGCTGCGCATTTCTGCAGTTTTGTGGGTTTTGACTCCCCTAGCCCGCGTTGTGAGGCATGTGCATTATTCCTGGTTGTTTGCTGAGTTCACGTTTGCTAATGACTACTGTCATTTTTATCATTTCCATTGTTTGCCCTTGTAGTCAGTGCATATGTTTGTTGGGGTTTGATTAATTTATATATTTAGAATAAGATCTTTTATTATCATATATATTTATATATATTTTTATATTTTTTACGGTCCACTTGTCCTGTTAACTCTAATACTTTGCTTTTTTAATATGTCCCCTATTATTTCACATTTCATTCCAAATATTCAATAGTTTTCTGATCACATGAAGCTTTGTTTCTATTAATATTATTTTTCAGGAAATCCCGGATGGTTGTGCACTAGATGATACGTGTTCGTTGTTCGACAGGATAACCCTCTCTCTAATAACATTTCATTACATGTGTCACATATGAGAGGTCGAGGAGTTCTCCTCGTCTCTCCTTCTGAACTTCATCTACTATTCCATGAATAAAATCCATTCCGCCTCTAAGTAGTATAGGATTGTGTCTGGATGTTTTTGTTGGGAGGTGTTGTGGTTGGATGTTTAATATGTTTCAAGCTTCAAGTTGTTCAAGCTCTGGTTCAACACCGATGTTTGTTGGGCAGCTTCCTTGCTGTTAGTTTGAATCGTTGAAGACCGAAGACCGAAACACTCGATGTTTTAACATATTTTGTATTCCACTGAAATAAACCACCCACACTTGTGAGTGGCCTCAACAGCATCCCTACTGTTGGTTTCAATCGGGCCTCAAACTCGGTGTTTTAAAATACTTTTGTATTCTACTGAAATAAACCACCCACACTCGTGACTAGCCCCAACAGCATCCTTACTGTTGGTTTAAATCGGTAGTCAAACTCGGTGTTTTAAAATACTTTTGTATTCTGCTGAACAAACCATTCACACTTGTGAGTGGCCCCAACAGCATCCCTAATGTTGGTTTAAATCGATCCTCAAACTCGATGTTCTTTACGTATTCTTGTATCCCATTGAATAAACCACCCACACTTGTGAGTGGCACCAACGGCATCCCTACTGTTGGTTTAAATCGGTCCTCAAACTCGGTGTTCTTAGCGTATTCTTGTATTCCATTGAAATAAACTACCCACACTTGTGAATGGCCACAACAGCATCCTTACTGTTGGTTTAAATCGATCCTCAAACTCGATGTTTTAAAATACTTTTGTATTCTGCTGAAATAAACCACCCACACTTGTGAGTGGCCCCAACGGCATCCCTACTGTTGGTTTAAATCGGTCCTCAAACTCGATGTTTTTAACGTATTCTTGTATCCAATTGAATAAACCACCCACACTTGTGAGTGGCCACAACAGCATCCCTACTGTTGGTTTAAATCGGTCCTCATACTCGGTGTTCTTAACGTATTCTTGTATTCCATTGAAATAATCTACCCACACTTGTGAGTGGCCCCAATAGCATCCTTACTGTTGGTTTAAATCGGTCCTCAAACTAGGTGTTTTAAAAAGTTTTGTATTCGGCTGAAATAAACCACCCACACTTGTGTATGGCCCCAACAACATCCCTACTGTTGGTTTAAATCTGCCCTCAAACTCTGTGTTTCAACTTATTTGTGTATTCTGCTGAAATATACCACCCACACTTGTGAGTGGCCCCAACAGCATCCTTACTGTTGGTTTAAATCGGTCCTCAAACTAGGTGTTTTAAAAAAGTTTTGTATTCGGCTGAAATAAACCACCCACACTTGTGTGTGGCCCCAACAGCATCCCTACTGTTGGTTTAAATCTGCCCTCAAACTCTGTGTTTCAACTTATTTGTGTATTCTGCTGAAATATACCACCCACACTTGTGAGTGGCCCCAACAGCATCCTTACTGTTGGTTTAAATCGGTCCTCAAACTCGGTGTTTTAAAATACTTTTGAAGTCTGCTGAACAAACCATTCACACTTGTGAGTGGCCCCAACAGCATCCTTACTGTTGGTTTAAATCGGTCCTCAAACTCGGTGTTTTAAAATACTTTTGTATTCTACTGAAATAAACCACCCATACTTGTGAGTGGCCCCAACAGCATCCTTACTGTTGGTTTAAATTGGTCGTCAAACTCGGTGTTTTAAAATACTTTTGTATTCTGCTGAACAAACCATTCACACTTGCGAGTGGCCTCAACAGCATCCCTACTGTTGGTTTAAATCGATCCTCAAACTCGATGTTCTAAGCGTATTCTTGTATCCCATTGAATAAACCACCCACACTTGTGAGTGGCACCAACAGCATCCCTACTGTTGGTTTAAATCGGTCCTCAAACTCGGTATTCTGAACGTATTCTTGTATTCCATTTAAATAAACTACCCATACTTGTGAGTAGCCCCAATAGCATCCTTACTGTTGGTTTAAATCGGTCCTCAAACTAGGTGTTTAAAAATACTTTTGTATTCGGCTGAAATAAACCACCCACACTTGTGTGTGGCCCCAACAGCATCCTTACTGTTGGTTTAAATCGGCCCTCAAACTCTGTGTTTCAACTTTTTTGTGTATTCTGCTGAAATAAACCACCCACACTTGTGAGTGGCCCCAACAGCATCCTTACTGTTGGTTTAAATCGGTCCCCAAACTCGGTGTTTTAAAATGCTTTTGAAGTTTGCTGAATAAACCATGCACACTTGTGAGTGGCCCCAACAGTATCCCTACTGTTGGTTTAAATCGGTCCTCAAGCTCGGTGTTTTAAAATACTTTTGTATTCTGCTGAAAAAAACCACCCACACTTGTGAGTGGCCCCAACGGCATCCCTACTGTTGGTTTAAATCGGTCCTCAAACTCGATGTTCTTAACGTATTCTTGTATTCCATTGAAATAAACTACCCACACTTGTGAGTGGCCCCAATAGCATCCTTACTGTTGGTTTAAATCGGTCCTCAAACTCGGTGTTTTAAAATACTTTTGTATTCTGCTGAAATAAACCACCCACACTTGTGAGTGGCCCCAACAGCTTCCATACTGTTGGTTCAAATCGGTCTTCAAACTCTGTGTTTCAACTTATTTGTGTATTCTGCTGAAATAAACCACCCACACTTGTGAGTGGCCACAACAGCATCCTTACTGTTGGTTTAAATCGGTCCCCAAACTCGGTGTTTTAAAATGCTTTTGAAGTTTGCTGAATAAACCATTGAACACTTGTGAGTGGCCCCAACAGTATCCCTAATGTTGGTTTAAATTGGTCCTCAAGCTCGGTGTTTTAAAATACTTTTGTATTATGCTGAAATAAACCACCCACACATGTGGGCCCAACAGCATCCCTACTGTTGGTTTAAATCGGTACACAAACTCGGTGTTCTTTACGTATTCTTGTATTCCATTGAAATAAACTACCCACACTTGTGAGTGGCCCCAACGGCATCCCTACTGTTGGTTTAAATCGGTCCTCAAACTCGGTGTTCGTAACGTATTCTTGTATCCAATTGAATAAACCACCCACACTTGTGAGTGGCCACAACAGCATCCCTACTGTTGGTTTAAATCGGTCCTCAAACTCGGTGTTCTTAAAGTATTCTTGTATTCCATTGAAATAAACTTTTGTATTATGCTGAAATAAACCACCCACACATGTGGGCCCAACAGCATCCCTACTGTTGGTTTAAATCGGTACACAAACTCGGTGTTCTTTACGTATTCTTGTATTCCATTGAAATAAACTACCCACACTTGTGAGTGGCCCCAACGGCATCCCTACTGTTGGTTTAAATCGGTCCTCAAACTCGGTGTTCGTAACGTATTCTTGTATCCAATTGAATAAACCACCCACACTTGTGAGTGGCCACAACAGCATCCCTACTGTTGGTTTAAATCGGTCCTCAAACTCGATGTTCTTAACGTATTCCTGTATCCTATTGAATAAACCACCCACACTTGTGAGTGGCCCCAACAGCATCCCTACTGTTGGTTTAAATCGGTCCACAAACTCGTTGTTATTAACGTATTCTTGTATTGCATTGAAATAAACTACTCACACTTGTGAGTGGCCCCAATAGCATCCTTACTGTTGGTTTAAATCGGTCCTCAAACTATGTGTTTTAAAAAAGTTTTGTATTCGGCTGAAATAAACCACCCACACTTGTGTGTGGCCCCATCAGCATCCTTACTGTTGGTTTAAATCGGCCCTCAAACTCTGTGTTTCAACTTTTTTGTGTATTCTGCTGAAATAAACCACCCACACTTGTGAGTGGCCACAACAACATCCTTACTGTTGGTTTAAATCGGTCCCTAAACTCGGTGTTTTAAAATGCTTTTGAAGTTTGCTGAATAAACCATTCACACTTGTGAGTGGCCCCAACAGTATCCCTACTGTTGGTTTAAATCGGTCCTCAAGCTCGGTGTTTTAAAATACTTTTGTATTCTGCTGAAATAAACCACCCACACAGGTGGCCCCAACAGCATCCCTACTGTTGGTTTAAATCGGTACACAAACTCGGTGTTCTTTACGTATTCTTGTATTCCATTGAAATAAACTACCCACACTTGTGAGTGGCGCCAACAGCATCGTTACTGTTGGTTTAAATCGGTCCTCAAACTCGGTGTTTTAAAATACTTTTGTATTCTGCTGAAATGAACCACCCACACTTGTGTGTGGCCCCAACGGCATCCCTACTGTTGGTTTAAATCTGCCCTCAAACTCGATGTTCTTAACGTATTCTTGTATTCCATTGAAATAAACCACCCACACTTGTGAGTGGCCCCAATAGCATCCTTACTGTTGGTTTAAATCGGTCCTCGAACTCGGTGTTCTTAACGTATTCTTGTATTCCATTGAAATAAACTACCCACACTTGTGAGTGGCCCCAACAGCATCCTTACTGTTGGTTTAAATCGGTCCTCAAACTCGGTGTTTTAAAATACTTTTGTATTCTGCTGAAATAAACCACCCACACTTGTGAGTGGCCCCAACAGCATCCTTACTGTTGGTTTAAATCGGTCCTCAAACTCGGTGATTTAAAATACTTTTGTATTTTGCTGAAATAAACCACCCACACTTGTGAGTGGCCCCAACGGCATCCCTACTGTTGGTTTAAATCGGTCCTCAAACTCGATGTTCTTAACGTTTTCTTGTATTCTATTGAAATAAACCACCCACACTTGTGAGTGGCCCCAATAGCATCACTTACTGTTGGTTTAAATCGGTGCCAAAATTTGAATAGCATTAATGTGCATCTCTGTACAGAGAATAAATCGGGAACATAATTAAATATCTTATACGCTGTCGAAGTTAGTTGAATTCAGCACACCGTTTACCAAAACGGATCCCGATGCAAACCCAATCATTTTATCCAACATCCCAGTGATTTCTCGTGGAAGTGCAGAGGTGTTCTCGGCTTCCAACAAAGCGAGTATCACGTCAACATATTCCTACCCATTCCCTATTTGACCTGCATTCGGACGAGGCCGGCGCCGGTATTGCCTTGGTTTAAGATCACCAGTTTTTACACATTGTGGATGTATGCTAGTCCCAAGTATCATCCTTTGGTTCTTTGTGTAATAACAGCTGATCTGGCAATAACAGAGTAGCAACCTCAGGCGGTCAATCATGCTCATGC
>JASCZW010010482.1:0-36493 GCA_034211315.2 Aedes japonicus
CGACTAGCGAAATCGTTGTTTCTCTAATTTTCTTCGATATGTGATTTTGGCGTTTTTGGAAAAGACTGCATAGACTGTTACAAAGATAAATTTGTTTGCTTGTTTCTCGCCAACCGAAGGTAATTCCTGTAATTCGAAAACGCCAACATGTAGGAGGGAGTTATGTTCCAAACACAATGTAGACGGAATCGGAACGACAACAGCAAGTTCGTTAGATGTTGCAAATGACTACGGATATATCCAATTAGAATCGGCTAGGATCTAGCCTATGGCCCGCTTTCCGACTAGCAGGCTTGCTCCGATCGGGCTTTTCTCCTGCCATTGCCTTTATCCTTTCTTCATGATGGTGTTCGTCTGTGCGAGCTTTTTTCGGTTAACGGCATTTAAAAGGTTTGTTTACAATGGTTTAGGTGGCCTTTCTCCATGATGTTCCTGAAATGTTCAATCGATTTTCGTTAGTCGATTATTCTAGTTTTCAATTGTATCATAACAATATAACAGTAGTTGTGTTTCAATTCCTTTAATAATCGAAGGCTTTTGTGAGTTTTTTCTAAGCTCTAGATAAGGATGAATCATTTATTCAGTATTAACAAAGTTGTATTTTTTAGGGCCATCGGCTATTTAACCGGGCAAAACCGGGCGTTTGTCTAGTTGTCCCCGGTCCGGGATTGTTGCACGTAACCGCTGGAATGGCAAACGCCCAAAATCAACTGTTGGCCGCTAGTGGTCGTTGGTGGTGCTGCCTTTCAGGATCAGCGAAGGCATCGGTGCCTTCCAAGAGTGCCCTCAGGTCGAACTGAGCCGACCTTATTGCAAGTACGCAGCCAGACCAGCCGGCATTCCGCTCATACCGCAGCATGTGGAGAAAGCCGTTCGTCTAGCATGCTATAGCAGCCGGCCTGGTGTGGCCTATTTGGACATGCCCGGAAATTTACTTCTGGCCAAAGTACCGGAAGATAGTGTCCCAAAGCAGTATGTGCATCCTGAACGTCCGATAGCATTCCCCAATACCAAATCAGTCAAGGAAGCCGCCCATTTATTGGCCAAAGCCAAGCGACCCTTGGTGATCGTTGGTAAAGGAGCTGCCTGTGCTCACGCTGAATTGCACCTCCGCCAGTTGGTTCATCAAACAAACATACCATTCCTTCCAACTCCGATGGGAAGGAGTCGTTCCCGATTTGGATCCCCAATGTGTAGCGCCTGCGAGGACACTGGCTCTGCAAAAGGCAGATGTCATTTTGCTGCTCGGAGCTCGCCTTAACTGGATGCTGCATTTTGGTCGCCAGCCTCGGTTCAGCCCCAATGTCAAGGTCATTCAGGTTGACTTGAGTGCTGAAGAATTGCACAACAGCGTTCTCAGTACGGTTGCAGTTCAATCTGATATAGTTCCGTTCACGGAACAGCTTATCGACGAACTGGCCAGCATGCATTTCTACTTCGATAAGAATAACGACTGGTGGGTTGATCTGAAGGCCAAGTGTGAGAAGAACAAGAAACTTGTACATCAGATGGCGATGGATACGAAGGTTCCACTGAACTATCACGCCGTCTTCCACCATCTGCAGGAGTTGATCCCGAAGGATGCCATTATCGTTAGTGAAGGAGCCAACACCATGGATATTGGTAGGACATTCCTGGACAACAAATGGCCCCGTCATCGTTTGGATGCAGGAACATTCGGAACGATGGGTGTGGGACCGGGTTTTGCCATTGCTGCGGCTTTGGTATGCCGTGATCGATTCCCAGGTGAGAAGGTTATTTGCGTGGAAGGAGATTCGGCGTTCGGATTCTCCGGGATGGAGATCGAAACGATGGTGCGCTATCAGCTGCCGATTGTCATCGTGGTCGTCAACAATGGCGGTATCTACTCCGGGTTCGACAAGCAGGACTATGAAGACATCCGTTCCGGAGGAGATCTTACTAAAATGTGAGTATCGTTGGGATGTTTTTTTTTTCGAAAATGCGAATCATTATTGAACGTTGCTAATTTCAGAACTCCCCCGAACGCTCTGAACGTGGAAACGCGCTATGATGCGATGATGAATATGTTTTCATTCAAGGGACATTTTGTACGTACTATTCCGGAGCTGCAGCAAGCGGTTAAAGAGGCTTTGGTTTTGACCGACCGGCCAACGATTATTAACGTAATTATCAGTCCATCGGCAGATCGCAAACCACAGGACTTCCAATGGTTGACCGAGTCGAAGTTGTAATTGATGGGAGCTGAGGCTTCAGGATGAAGTAAAAGGTTTACATTCGTAGCCGACTAGGGGACTTGGGTTAGAAGGTGCTTGTGTGGGATTTATTTTTAAATTTTGTTGGACGAAATAAATTTATTCGCATGATCGATGGTTTACCTAAATAGATTCGTTCTATGATCAGTGGAAAGAAATATTAATGCAATAGCAATTTAACGTATTGCATGAAAGTCGCACTTGCTATGTTAAGACAGTATGTTAGGATATAATGCGCAACCCATTTCGCAGTTACAATTTATGTCAAGGTAATGTTAGTTGCATAACTGTAGGCGGTGTCCGCTGACTCCACACGCTAAGACAAGAAAACAGAAAATTCGGTAAAAAATACCGAAAATCGCACAAAAGTGCACATACTGAAATTATCGCTAAACATGGATTACCGAAATTTCGGTATTGCTGGAAAACCGGGAAAAACATTAATAATTACTTATTTTTGTACGGTATTTTTTACCGAAACTGCTAGCAGCTAAATGAGAGAATTTTTAACCAAATTTAGGTAAAATATAACGATAAAATCTGTAAATCCACTTTACTGAAACATTAAGTAAAATCAAACGTTTTGTTTCGGTAAATTATACCGATACTTTAGGTTTTGCTACCAAAACCTAATTTTGGGTAAAATGAAAACTGTATTTTCGGTAATCTTATCTTAGCGTGCAGGAAGTATAATCGAGGGATAAATTTTAGTTACGTTTCCAGTGTTTCCACTTTCGATAGCTCTAGCTTTTCATAATACCTAAGAGCATCCGTATCGGGATCGCAACTATCTGGACGACTAAAATACTAGTGCATCGACTTGTCATTTCAGTTTAGTCACTCAATCTCACACCGGTCGCTACTATATTTTGTTACCGTGTTCTGTATCGGTCGCTGCTAAATTAGTGCTCCATTATTAGTTTGACAGATTCGGTGATCGTCATAAACATTGTCAATTCGTTATCTGTTTCAAAGTTTATCTCTTGTAAAAAATGGAAGTGGAGATTTCTCCTAGAGATATTGGGTAAGCATGAAAAGAACCATTAATCACGTTGGTCTCTCTTGGAACCTCTGGGCAGGGTGGCCACATTATTTTTCGTTCCCATCTTTAATTTTTGCCGGAAAAATCTTTTTTATCTGTGTTTAACAGCAAAAATCTTGGTAAAAATCTTTACTTCACATTTTGTGCTCTGAAAAAAGAAAACAGATCTGTATACGAGGGATCAATGTTCTCGGGGGAAATCGATCATTGCACTTAAGCCATTCTGACAGAGCACTAATGATATTATAATGTATCATGTGGTGTTTGTTTTGGTAACTAAAAGATCCAGGATAGGTAAACACATCGGAATTAACAATAAACTATTGTTATGATGCATGTACATCATTTTGTTGAATTTTGAACTTAGTTGTGATGTTTCTATTAGCTGGTTAACTCCTCCTTTCCCCATTTGGCATCCATGATGTCCGTACTCAGGCGGTTCCGGATTTTTTTACTTATTCAGATTGCATAACCAGAAAAATCACTTCTCTTCTTCAAAAGAATGCGGAATTAGTCAACAGTTCGCAATGAACTTTCTTAGCAAGTGAAAAGCCATCTTTCCATCTGCTCGTTTGAAATACAGACGTTTCCATCAACAAGTTTCGAAGTCTTCTGATTCTTCCACCTTGTTGTCCTTGCAGATGGTAACCGTCCTCAGCTCACGAAAATCATTTTTAAAGGCCTGTTCAAAAAGTTTTGGATATTGTTCAATCATCGAGTTGACCCCTTCAAAGGGCGCAGTTTTTTGGGGTCAATGCTTGGTGCAGTAGTGAGAACTGGATCGTTGAGATCAAAGCGCGTAGTAATCTGTTTCATGCGGTTTACAAAGCACAGCAGACCGCGTAAGAAGCCTCCATCCTTGTATTATCGAGAGTTCCGGATCTAAGCATTTCTCCTGCAGCTACAACCTATGTATATTTTCAACCTTTACGAAGATGTTTCTCGAAATTTGAAACCCCTAAATTCGTCAGATGCTATATCCACAAAAATTGGCAAGGAGCACCATCGGCGAGACTTCAGCTAATTACATTGCTGCATTTCCCAAGGAATTCCGTAGCTTTGAATGGAATATACGATTCGCTTTGTTGATAGGAGGCATCACTTAGTTTAAGAAGTGGATAAGTGGCTGCGTCACTGGCTGATGACAACAATCAAACCGTTGCACTGTGGGGAAAATGGGACCCAAAATCACAACTAATTAAAGGCCGCTGGATAAGTGCCCTGTAAAACAGCTACTCTTATGTAAAAAATGCGATAAATCGAATGGTGATGGTTTCATCTTGGGCAGACACCGAAAAAGGCTCATTTTGCCCGATTTTCTCCCTAATTTCGGAAGAAAAAATTGAATAATCACACATTTATCATATTAGCTCTGATAATATTGCATCCATTTAGTGCTGTACTATTGTGAAAGTGTCTGGAGAATCTAATGGAGGTAATATTGTCTTGTAAAAACGTCAGGAACTGGCCATTTTGCCTGATATTCCCCACATGCTGAAAGTACTAGATATGCCATGTGGTTTTGGAAATTTGGGCGAATTAGAATCTATAAAAATGCAATACACTATTGAGGAACTGTCCGGGAACTGAATCAAGAGTATGTCGTCTTATGTAAACATCAGTTATTGTCCATTTTACCCGCTTTTCCCTACATACTGGAAGAATCAATAGATAAAATGCGATTTTTGGAATAGCTGCGCATTAGAATCAACTCGAATGCAGTACAATATTATGCAAAAATGTCTGGAATATCGAATGAAGTGGATGTAGACTCATGCAAACTTCGGAAGTGGCTCGTTTTGCCCGATTTTCCCTTAATTTTGAAAAAATAATTGGATAATCCTACATTTATCATATTTTTACTAATAATATTGAACCCATTTGGAATCTACTATTGTGAAAATGTCTGGAGAGTACAATGAAAGCAATATTGTCTTGTAAAAACCTCATGAACTGTCTATTTTGCCCGATATTCATCTATTTTGCCCGATATATGTCATGTGATTTTCGAAATTTCCGCGAATTAGAATGTATAAAAATGCAATGTTCTATTGTGAAACTGTCTGGGGAATTGAATGGAGGGGATTTCGACTTGTGTAGACGTCAGTTATTGTCCGTTTTACCCGCTTTTTCCTACATATTGAAAGAATCAATATATATATATAATGCGGTTTTTGAAATAGCCGTGTGCTACAATAAAATCAAATGCACGGCAATATTATGAAAAAATCTGAAAAACTGAATGAAGGGGATGTCGTCTTGTGCAAACCTCGGAAGTCATTTTGCCCGATTTTCCCCTTATTTTTGAAGAAAAATTTAATAATCCTGCATTTATCATATTAGCTTTGATAATATTTGTGCTGAAAGAATGTAATGGAGTACTTTCAGCATGTGGGGAATATCAGGCAAAATGGCCAGTTCCTGACGTTTTTACAAGACAATATTACCTCCATTGATTCTCCAGACACTTTCACAATAGTACAGCACAAAGGGATGCAATATTATCAGAGCTAATATGATAAATGTGTGATTATTCAATTTTTCTTCCGAAATTAGAGAGAAAATCGGGCAAAATGAGCCTTTTTCGGGGTCTGCCCAAGATGAAACCATCACCATTCGATTTATCGCATTTTTTTACGTAAGAGTAGCTGTTTTACAGGGCACTTATCCAGCGGCCTTTAATTAGTTGTGATTTTGGGTCCCATTTTCCCCACTGTGCGTTGTCTCATTTGGTTAGAACTGAAAGCCAACCACGAGCTCTGAAAACCGTTCCATATTCCATTTAAAAATGACTCCAACGATAACCATCTGGCGGTAGACGGATGCAGAACTGTGTAATCTGGAATTTCTTGGATCATTAAGCGATGCAGAACAAGTAACTGCAGATATGTCGCATCATTTGTTCCAAGTACACTTGCAGATTTTTACATGTGAACTTGCTCAAAGAGCCAAAGAGTGACAAGTATATTCAATAATTATCAAATCAGGACAGTCACGTTACCGCAGCCTTTTGAAGATAGGTCAGAGCCAAGATTATATTAAAGCTAACAAAAAATTACTTTCGAAATAACTATGCTTCGCATAGCAAAAATAGCAATCAAAATCATAATTTAACTTTCCAAAATTCCTCTGCATAATATGCATTAAAAATACTTCTTAATAAGAAGAATTATAGAAATCACTGCAAGAAATTCTGCAAAATTTGTAGACCAATCTCTTGCGAAACTTTGAAACAACCACTTCACCAGCGGAATACTTGAAAAATAATTGAAGTAATAACTGGAGAGCTATATGTAATAATCTTTGCAGCATCCTTCACAAAATTTAAAAAATAATTTTCCAAAAAACCCATTCCAGAATTTTTAAAGATAAGAATTCAATATATGAGATTGTGGAATTCATGCACACAATTCTTCGTAGATTTCTCCAACAAATAAAAACTTTTATCAAGAACAATTCCAAGAATAATCGTACGATTTTGTGTAGTTCTTTCAGGTGTCCTCCAGGGATTCCTTTAAAATCATAAATCTTCCAAATATTTTATCACAAGAAAGTAAAAAAAAAACTGCTTATGCTATGCCAGAGGAAACTCCTGAAAGAATGCCAGGAAGAATACATACAACCGTCTGAAGAATACCTATGGAAACGCCAGAAGGAATATCTAAAGCAATGTCAGAGAATCTTTGAGAAATTCTATACATTTTTCTCCAATAATTATCTCAAACAATTTATAAAGACATCATTTGGGGGCACACATACAAATTGACTTTTAGATAACATTGACAGATTCTCTTCGTCGACTTTCTGTTTCATTAATAGTTTGTCTATTAAACGATTTGCTGATGTTTTTTACGTATTGGATCGTTAATTACACCTTATATTACCGTACTGTGTATTAAAAATACTTGAACATGTTTTTTCGGAGCCGTAGGAATGAAAAGAGAAAGTCGACAAAGAGAGTTTCCAAATGTTACTTAGGACCTGATACATTGTTCAGCTTGAAATATGTGTGGATTATTCCCCGTGAACGAAGTTTTGAACATTTAATTTTTTCCATAAAAGACCTTTTCCACACAACTGTTTCTAAGTCAAGTTGTTAAAATTTGCATAAATTTTACAGTTCTTGAAAAGCGGTACATAGTGAATAATTGCCACTTGCCACTTAAACTATCCAATGAAAATCACATTGAAGCACTTCTGATTGCGTAAACAAAAATTAACAACAAACCAATCGGAGATTTTTGACAATTGGCCGTCGAATAGCAACCATCTCTCGCGCCACTACCGCGTTGCTAATTTCGAGCGCCCGATGCTTTCCGATAGTCGCGCCACAATTTTGCTAGTGCTTTAAGTTGCGCCCGATACGGTTTGGTGTGATGGTGAGGGCGATCAAATACAGTTTAGTCGCGCACCGGTATGGATGCTCTAACACCGGTTATATTTCTTTTCCCAGAATGAATCATTTCCAGGAAAAGAAGAGGGGTTGAATTCCGGGAAATCTCGCAGCACCAAATCCACCAATTTGAATGTCAACGGTTATTTAGAAGCTGCCATACACGCTTTTGCTGAAAAATCTAAAATTGAGTTTTGTGACTCAAACCAGTCAAAAGTTTAGTCGAACTTTGCCAACACTTACCAACAGGTGATCATCCTCCAATTGTGTGGGGCTGATAATAAACTATTTGAAAATGTGTGGGATTTTTAAAATCAAATTCAATATTGCAGATTTTGCACCCATTTAAGATCCGTTTACACAATAATCTGGACAGGCAAAATCTGTAGTGAAACACGCATGAAGCATTTTTATTTCTAATGAAAATATTTAATTAATTAAGTTCGGGATATGGTTTACAAATACACACGATCAAAACATCGTTATTCTCCATTGATATATACATCTCGAACTTTCTTAACTACTTGCTTCTTTCCGGCAAGCGCCCGCTTCAGAGAGCCCCGTATCTTTCGAATGGGCGAAATTCAGGACTATTGGGATGTTGGTACGATTTTAACTTTTTTGGCCTTATTCTACTTCATCACGGTGACTAATACTACCAACAATCAATAGGAAACTAGCGATTTAAAATAGACTGACTGCTTTATAGGGTGTCCCAGAAAATCTAAGCACGATTTTGATGTACCACTGTTGCTTCCAGATGACGTTTAAACAGCTGATCACTACTGTGTATCATTGTTTAAAATTCAATCTTTAACTCTGTAAGTCTCAAGTGAATTAAATTTTCATGAAAATCCAAAGCATTTCCTCGGAAAAGCGCAAACAGATCGTGCACAAATGGTATAGTTTTCCCAACGTTTCGCTGTGTCAGCCAGCGAAAATGGAGCATCGGAGTAGTTTGTAACGCAATTCGGAAGTATGGTGAGGAGGAGTGCTGTAAAAAGTCGTTTCGTGCATTTGGATAAATTTACCAATAATTTGGTTGAAATTGGTCATATGGTGCATGATAAAATTGCAGCACTTGACAAATTCTACAACTTTGTTTCACAGTGCATTGCCGTAAGTGTGATATTCACTGTTATATGGAAATGATATTCAATGATGAATATCATTTGAGTATTCAGATATTGCTCTCTCACGTCTTTGGTTTTATATTTAGAACAATAAAGGGTGTTTCGATCAAAATTTGGTCGACTTAAACTTGACGCATTTCCTTTCACCGTGAAAAAATTAACAAACCCCTCATTTTGAAAATGTGTGCGTGTAGCATCATGCCTTTATTTTGATTTTGAGATTAACACTTCAGTTATCAAAATGTCGTCGAAGGAAGAAAAGCAATGCCTCAAAATTATGTACATGCATGGCGAAAATCTAAACTACTCTCACGCCAAGTTGGCGAAATTGTTGAATGTGGCTAAATCAACTGTTACCAACGTATTAAAAGTGTTCGGTGAACCGGGAAACCTGGATCGGGAGGAAATCGAAAGCCGGAGGCCACAGCGACGACAAAAAGAGTTGCCGCTGTTTCGAGCGGATCCCCAACCTCTATATCCGAGATGTCGCAAAGAAGCTGGGAGTGGCGCCTTCAACCGTGGATAGAGCTTAAAAACGAGCTGGACTGTCGACTTACTAGAAAGTGGTCGGCCAAAGAACGATCGCGAAAGTTGTACACGACGATGCTGACGAAGTTTGATTGCGTGGTACAGGACGATGAAACCTAAAGGGTGTCCACGATGAAATTGCTACACTATGAAATTGCTCTAACTTTTTAACCGTTGGGTAGAATTTAATGAAAATTTGGGTGATTTAGTTCATAGTGCATTTTTTACATCCTGCAAGTTTTAAAGTCCTGTGATCAAAACTCGCGGAAATGGAGTCGAAAGAACAGCTCGTGCGTGATAAAATCTTGCGCATTCATCACGAGAACAAGGATCTCTCGCATCGTTCCATCGCTAAAACGTTGGGAATCGCGAATTCCACGGTGTCGCGAGTGATTAAGCGGTTCGAGGAACGGTTGACCACTGATCGGAAGCCCAGAAGTGAAGGAAAAAGTATTCCGTACAACACCAAAAATCACAACCGCGTAGTTGGGGCCTTCAACCGAAATCCGAACGCCTCCGTTCGGGATGTGGCTAAGGATTGCACCTAAGCCGAAGTTTTGTCCAGAAGGCCAAAACTAAGGCTGGGCTTCGAACGTTGCAAGGTACAAAAGGCCCTTAATCGCGACGAGAAGCAGAACAAGTCCGCCAAAACCCGTGCCAGGAAGTTGTACCTCAACATGCTGACGAAAGTTGAATGCTGCATCATGGACGACGAAACATACGTGAAGGCCGACTTCAAACAGATCCCCGGCAACCTGTTTTTTCACGGCCAAGGATAAGTTCAGCGTTCCGGAGCATGTCCGCACTCAGAAGATGTCCAAATTTGCGAAGAAATTCCTGGTTTGGCAAGCCATCTGCACGTGCGGGAAGCGGAGTGCACCTTTCGTGACCCAGGACACGATGAACGGACAGGTGTACATAAAGAGTGCCTCCAGAAGCGGCTGCTTCCTCTCCTGAAGGCCCACAACGTCCCAACAATCTTCTGGCCGGATTTGGCCTCATGCCACTACTCCAAGGACGTGATGAAGTGGTATGCGGACAATAAGGTCAATTTCGTGCCGAAAATGTTCAACCCTCCCAACACTCCGGAGCTCCGCCCCATCGAGAAGTACTGGGCGATTATGAAGCAGCACCTTCTTAAACGACCTAAGGTAGTGAAGACAGTCGAGGAACTGAAGAAAGTATGGGTTTACATGCAAAAAACGGTTGATTCACAGGTTGTGCAGAATCTTATGGCCGGGGTTAAGGCCAAGGTGCGGGCATTTGCGTATGGACTGTAAATAAAATACGAGTAAAATGGTAAAATGAAGTTTAATAGTTATTTCTCAATCCCTGAAAATTTGATGGCAATCGGATGAAAACTTGAATTTTGCGAATCAATTTTGATGTGCATTTCATCGCGGACACCCTTTACGTTATGGCTGGCTTTAAACAGCTTCCTGGAAAGAATATTATACGGAAACCGGAAGGAGACAGATATTTTCAAGCAGATTAAACTGTCAAAGTTCGCGAAAAAATATCTGGTGTGGCAGGCCATCTGTACCTGTGGCTTGAAGAGCAACGTTTACATTGCGACCGGAACCGTCAACCAGGAAATTTATCTGAGCGAGTATCTACAAAAACGTCTACTGCCTTTCCTGAAGCGACACAATTGTTCCGTAGTATTTTGGCCAGAATTGGCATTATGGGAAAAAGGCCATGGAGTGGTATGCTGCCAACAACGTTCAAGTGGTGCTCAAGGACGAGAACCCTCCCAACACGCTAGAGCTATGCCCAATCGAACAATATTGGGCCATCGTTAAGCGGAACCTTAAGAAGACTCAAAAACAACAAGGAGGGACAAGGAGACTATACAAAATCTTATGGCAGGTATGAAACGAAAGACTCGGCGATTCGCATTTGGTAAAAAAGAAGCCTAGCTGAATATTTCTCCTGTATTCTGTATTAATTGAACTTGAAAAAGAAAAAGAATATTGACTTATTAATAAAAACTTTGGTCGACTTACTCACTCTACTGTTTGACCAAATTTTTAACGGAATACCCTCTACATTGTGAAGAAAATTTATGAATTTGAGGAATTTAAATGGTGTGTGTGTGTGTGTCGGCTTGAGGAGGTATGTTCAAAGGATTTTTTTCGTTTATATATAGGAATATTGAAAAGAGCGTTGAAAGTAGCGGTAATTGTTGGGGACAGGTTATTTTTATTCATGAATAAGAACAGGTTTAATCGAATAATTAGGTCTATTCAGTGCCTCGGTGAGTCAAGATGCCGTAAGAGGATCGAGTGTGGTGAATATACATCTCGTATTAATCCGTGTGGACTCTATTCGATTCTCATCTCATCCGAAGCGGAAAATAGCCCTGAACCAATATTGAGTCAAGTTTAAACTAAAAAATCTTAAAGCTACAAGAGAGCAACATTGAGTCAATGATCATTTTAAATTTATATCAAAATTTGGATTAGTGTGGATTACGCGTTGTTCATAACTTCCAAATTGTGCCGATTGATATTGAGTCCTTCGCAGCTCGGAAAATGTATAAGTTATATCGAGCTGAATTTCTAAGAGAGTTCAAAAAATTTAAAGAAGAATTTCAGGATTATTTCATAAAAAAACTACTGAGAACGTCACGGCAGTTCAGAAAGAAACATCCATGGGTAATTTGAGGTTAAACTTAATATTGAGGAAGCAATCCCTGCACCTAGTGTCCTTCTTCTCACTGACTTTACTGTAGGACAGTGTTTTCATTTTTAACTACCTTGACTGTATGTTTTCATGTAGTAAGTAAACAAACAAGTATTAGTATTAAATGTGTTTTTCCCTCGATTAAACCTCGTGCCTTTTTACTTTATTTCATTTAAGTGTTCCATCCGAGTTCCCACTTTAGGTTTTGGGCCCAGAACGTATTCTGAACGTTTTACGGGAATCGCGGAAAGTTTTCGTGATGGAGGAGAACATTCGAGGAGAGCGGTACAACTTAGCGCTATTTGAAGGCTCAAACTTCAATGCCTGGAAGTTTCGGATGCGTGTACTTCTTGAGGAACATGATTTATTGGAATGCGTTTAGACGAGAATCGACGACATGGAGGCACTGAAAGTGGAAGCGGCTGATACTGCGGAGGTCCGACAGCAGAAGGTAAACAAAAAGGAAAAGCGAGTTAAAAAGGGCCGAAAGTGCAAATCACTTTTGATCTCAATGATCCACGACTCCCAGCTGGAGTATGTCCGGGAAAAGCAGACCCCGAAGGCGATCTGGGACGCGCTGTGCAGGGTATTCGAACGGAAGAGCATTGCCAGTAGGATGCTCATGAAGCGAAAATTGCTAGGAATGCGTTTCGATGGTGGATCGTTGCGTGATCATTTTTTGCAGTTTGATCGCGTAGTTCGCGAGTACCGTGGAACGGGGGCGGAGATGGACGAATTGGATGTCGTATGTCATCTGCTGTTGACACTCGGTCCGACGTACTCGACGGTTGTCACGGCTCTGGAGACGATGCCGGAGGACAATTTGAGCATGGCGTTTGTGAAGTGTCGATTGTTGGATGAGGAGACGAAACAAAAAGGATTAGATGTGGAATTCGTCACTCCCAACAAGGATAACGCTGCTTTTGCGAGTTCGAAGAAACAGAAGAAAAAAGTGTTTAAGTGTTATGGATGTAAGAAAGAAGGCCATAAGTTGGCCGAGTGTCCAAGCAAGAAGAAGAAGGAGGGCGAAAAAGTGTATAGTGACAAGAAATCTAAAGCGCATGTAACGGAACAAAAAGGAGTTTGTTTCGTCGGTGTGTGTGGTGAGATGAAACAGTATTTGCGGAGGTTAGATTGGTTCATCGATGTTCAGAGTTCAGATCACTTGGTAAACGATGAATCCCTCTTCGAAAGTTTAAAGCCACTGAAAAGCCCTATAGAAATTGTCGTAGCGAAAGACGGAGAATCGCTTACTGCCGAATATTCGGGAACTGTGAAACTGGTGTTAAAAGTGAACGGGAACTTGATTGATTGTTCGGTCAAGAATGTGTTGTATGTGCCGGAGTTACGCTGCAACCTCTTCTCAGTGTT
Source organism: Aedes japonicus (assembly GCA_034211315.2). Classification (NCBI taxonomy): domain Eukaryota; kingdom Metazoa; phylum Arthropoda; class Insecta; order Diptera; family Culicidae; genus Aedes; species Aedes japonicus. The sequence continues at coordinate 13,387 of JASCZW010010482.1, forward strand.
AAGGGTTGACGAAGCAGGCATGAAAGTGTCGTATGAAAACGGTAAAGTGATCATACAACGCGGTGCGGAAATAGTCGCGAGTGGTTCCCGGTACGGAAGGTTGTATCGATTGGATCTATTCTCGAACAAGCGCGACGCGAGTGAAGCACTGCTGACTTGTGGTCGTATTCCGAAAATATTTAGAGTTATGGCACCGTCGTTTCGGCCATTTGAATCCCAGAAGTCTGGTGAAGATGTTTCGAGTGAAATGGTCATTGGACTGGATGTGAAGAACAGTGCGTCGGACAAGAATGTCGTGACTTGTGAGTCTTGTGTGATTGCAAAACAGAGTCGGAAGCCATTCGTTACGCGTGATAAAACGAGGTCGTCGCGAGTGCTGGAACTGGTTCACTCGGACTGTGTGGTCCAATATCGCCGGTCGGACTAAACGGTATGAATTATTTTGTGACATTTACCGACGATTGGAGCCATTTCACTATGGTATTCCTGATGCAAGGCAAAGACGACGTGTTTGAGTGTTTTGAACAATATACATGAAGCGATGGTCGACGGCTAGCAACATTTGAGCAGCTCAGAAGATACCAGCCGTCTGTTGCCGTTAGCTGACAAACGGCAGCGGTGAGCTATCGGAAGTAGGCAGGGTTTCGTGGAGCATTCGCGCATTATTGCTTGGGACCGAGCTTAGGACCGATGTGCTAGTACTGACTGGCCAGAAAAAAATCGTGTTTGTATAGGACCTACTGGTCTTAGAGTTGTCTATGACTGTACCGTATACGCCGGAGCAGAACGGGGTCAGCGAGCGGTTAAATCGAACGCTTGTCGAGAAGGCCCGTTCGATGATGACCGATTCCGCAGTGGATAAGCGGTTCTGGGGTCAGGCCGTTCAGACTGCGGCATTCCTTTCGAGCCGTAGTCCGTCTAGTGCGATTGCGTCGAATGTCACCCTGTACGAGCTCTGGTAGGGAACGAAGCCGAACGTGTCCAAGCTGCGAGCGTTTGGTTGTCCTGTCTACGTCCACATCCCGAAGGAACTGCGGAAGAAGTTGGATGCAAAGGCGTGGAAAGGTGTGTTCCTTGGCTACGCTTCCAACGGCTATCGCGTATGGCACCCAGACCAGAAACGGATTGTACATGCCCGAGATGTCGTCCTCGTGGAGACAGATGGTAAGGCATCGGCAAAAGGTGCGTGCGAAAAGCTTTTGTCAGACATTCTTGTGCTTCCTTTGAGAGATGATGAATCAGTTGAGGGTGTGTTCGACGAAGCGATCGAAAGGTCGGTTTTCTGATCGATCGGATGCAATTTCCGATGAAGAGTACGTGAGCTTTCACCAGGACGGCGCAGACGAGGATGGTGAGGGCCAGAACGACGAACAGCAGGAGCACGATGCCGAGCCTGAAGGGGAGATCCATCGGCAAGCAGACGGTGAAGGTTCACGCCGTCCACAACGTCCGCGAAATATACGGTGATACAGTCAAAGATTATGGTCAAGGGAAAACGCCGTAAATGCGTTGAATGTCCAAGCTACGTCGAGAACATTCAAATTCAATTTCTTTGCAAGTTCGAATTGAGTGACTGAAAATTCGGGAAGAAGCGATCACATGTTAGACTTCCGCTATTCGACAGAATCGAATGCTGGGCGCTTAGCTGAGCCCTGCCATCAGATTTCGTACAGCCACCTATGTCCACATGGGTCTTCGCCGCATGAAAGCCAGTAATTGCCGTGAACTGCCGGCTCGCTCCTAGCACGTTTGGTTGCTAGAGGCTTCAGTCAACGATCCGGTCTGGACAATAGTGAAGCTATTCTCCATGTGGCCGAACTCGAGCTCTGGCGTGTTGGGAGGGTTCTAGTCAACTCAGGAACCACCTGCACGTTATTGGCGGCGTACCACTCCATGGCCTTTTTACCGTAATGGCAAGATGCCAAATCCGGCCAGAAACAGTACGGAACAACCGTGTTTCTTCAGGAAAGGCAGCAGACGTGCTGATTCGAACAGGTCATTCACGTGAATCTGATCAAGCGTCCCGGAAGCTATGAAAATGCTGCTTTTGAGCCATTTGTTCAAGGACGGTTGCAGTTCACGAGATATGTATCGAACTTGATCAGTGTTTGTACATTCGACGAGTATGGCGATGCTGTCGTCATTATTGTGCCGTATGTTGACGACGTGTTGGTGATCAGTTCATCAGTGCGAGCAGTGGATGCTGTCAGGAGTTGTCCATTTCTAAGGAGTTCGAAACTGACAGACGTGGGTAAAGTAAAGCGCTTCTCGGGATCACCATTGGACGTCGTAATATGGATCAACGAACGATGTGCAAGTCCACGGCAGTATCTCGAAGTCGATATGTTGCGGTCGTTTTCGAATGGAGGACTGTAAGTCAGTATCAACGCCGCTGGAATGTAGGTTGAAACTGGCGAAGGCCGAAGAGGCAAAGAGAATTTCGGAGCCTTACAGGAAGCTGGTGGGTTGCTTATCCTATGCTTCAGTGACAACTCCGCCCTGATTTGGCTGCAGCAGTAAATTTTCTCAGCCAATTTCAGAGTTGCCCGAATGTTGAACATTGGGTGCATCTCAAGCGAATTTTGCGTTACGTCAAAGCAGTCTCGATATGTGTCTGGTATACAAGGCCAACAAGGAGGCACCATTATTGAGGTGTTTACAGGACGCAGACTGGGCCAATGATGTAATAGATAGAAGGTCCATCAGCGGTGCGGTATTTAAAGTTTTTGCTGCACGGTCGCGGTGGTCTACCCGAAAGCAGAATTCGGTATCACTGTTCTCTCCACCGAGGCGGAACTGGCCGCTTTGTGTAGCTCCGCCTGCCACGAGCTGTGGTTGGTTCCGTCTATTGAACGATCTGGGGTGCAACATCTAACTACCGATCACTTTCTACGAAGACAACCAATCAACAATACGAATTGTAGAGGAGTCAAAGGATTTTGGTCGGCTAAAGCATGTCGACGTCAAACTGCATTTCTTGCGAGACCTTGTGAAGGAGAAGAAGATTTGTTTGCAGCATCTACGATCGGAGGAGCAGGTCGCTGATATAATGACGAAAGGTTTGGCGGTCGGTGTTTTCCGTCAACATCGTACCGGTCTTGGACTGGTTAACTGCAGCGAGGATTGAAGGGGAGTATTGAGGAAGCAATCCCTGCACCTAGTGTCCTTCTTCTCACTGACTTTACTGTAGGACAGTGTTTTCATTTTTAACTACCTTGACTGTATGTTTTCATGTAGTAAGTAAACAAACAAGTATTAGTATTAAATGTGTTTTCCCTCGATTAAACCTCGGTGCCTTTTACTTTATTTCATTTAAAGTGTTCCATCCGGAGTTCCCACTTTACTTAAGAATTGGATTGACATTGATAAGGTTTCCAGGGCATCGAAATTCCATGGATTTTTCGAAATTGTTTGAAGGTATGGCAAAGAATGGTAACAACTACACATAGGCGAAATTAACAAATGCATCGCCGCTTTAACTGTGTTGAAATTATAAATTCAAGTCAAGTCTTCAAATGGGATCAGATTCGCCATGTTAATGTTGTATTCCAATATTTTTGCCACCAATAATGATGAGTAGGCTGTGCTTGAGCGAAAAGACGCTTTTTTCGTTCATAGTTAAAATTTTGGGAATGTTGAACAAATCTATGCATTTCCGATCAGTTTTCAGAGGAACTTCCATATCCGAAAATAGTGCTTTTCCTCTCTGTCGTGCGTGAATTGCTGAGGAGTCGAAAAAAGCTGATGACTAGGATAACGGTTCTCGAAGTGCAATTTTTCAGAACCGCGACAAAGTGAATTTTGATTCGGTGAGCCTGCATGTGCATAGTTTGTAAATTAATCGGTGCAAGAAGAGTGTATTAGACGCAGATATCATGTTATTACCGGAAGGTTTCCGACACGTCGGCGACGGCCGGCTTGATGTGAACGAGTGCCGACTTCAGCAGCTGCGGGTCCAGCAGGATTTGGCCGACATCGAGGAGAGCTGGTTTGCAAAGCAACAAACAATTAATTTCTACCAAATTTTGTAGACAATATCTAATATCCTGTTTTATTTTGTCTATTTTGTTTTGTTTTGGTTTTCGTTATGCTTGTCCCTTGACTGATTCCACGCCAAATCGGTCGGTCACCAAACTCAACTATCTTCGATTTTGATGAAACTTGGTACACGTCTTCGGTATGTTGAAAAAAAATCCACTGGTGTTAAGATTATTTGGATTCAAGAGTAACTTTTGAGATGGGTGTATGTTTTTTTCCAACATTTTACTTGAAAAATCGTAGTTCAAAAACCATTACATTTAGAGAAAAACTTTATATGGGGAGTTGTAGAGAACTAAAAGGCTTTGTAAAAAAATGTACACTGAAAAAAATTTTTTTTCATAAAGAAAAATCGAAAATAAATACTAAAAATCAAATATAAAAAAACATATTTTTAATATTTTTCAAATTTGTTTTGTGGAAATTTGAGGAAAAAGACACGTTTGAAAAAACTCTAAGATGGACGCTCTTATAATAAAAAGTTTTCCGAAGAGCGAACTTTGGTGCATATTTCAAATTTTGGTTATTCATTTTTATAAATGAAAATTAATTATACAATATGATTTTGGAGATCATTAAAAACAATAAAGATAATAATGATAAATCACCTGAACGCAACCGTTTTCGAGATTTTTCGGATTTTATTTCAATAGAATGAAAAAACATAAGAAAATTCGCTCTTTTCTTAAGTTAATCGAGATTTCCACCAGAAATGATAAATTTTCCAAGATCTTCATATTATAACGTTCACATTACTCTAATGTCCTCTTTTCTTTTGATATCAGGATGATAAGAAGACTCATTTGAAAAGAACAAGATAAATAGCACTATTGTTTTAATATTGCAATCAATATATTTATAATTGTTTTATGGCTGTATCGGTCGGGCCGCTCAGAGGGGCTTCAAATGGTGAGTTGACAATTTCTAAGGAGGGTGCGACCGACCTCTGGTCCTCACAAGTTCCTACCTCACGCCTCCACGAGTCATATGATCACAAAAGACTGCCAGCTGAAACATGGAGACGCTGGTTGGCGTAGCCTGGGCAATGTTGTCAATCCGACAATAGCGAAGTGAGGGGTGCGACCGGTAAAATCATATCATAATTTTCCATTCTCATATCTTTCAGGTCTTCCAGGTCGTCAGGTATTACAAAATAATTTAAAATTAAAATTTAAAATTCTTTTTTTTCATGGCGGTCATACATTGCCTAAATTTTCTGGTTCATAACGGATGCGCAAGTTTGTCTACAATTGCAACAAAACAGCAGTCGGCACACATGTAATTTTAGTTCATATTACAATATACCCTCACTATATATTTTTATCTTATAGGACATTGTTTATTCATAGCCTAATTCTGTATATTTCATTACATTTATTACGCCGTAAATTTCTCTCAGGTACCATACAGTTTAGGAGAGGAGGTCTTGCGGTTATAGGATGATCATCTTCTGGTAGAAGCAGCAGTAAGAATGGGGATCAATTTTCAGCTGTATCTAGCACCGTTGGAGTTGCCTTCTCGAAAGTAGCAATGGATGTATATATAGATGTGTAGATACTAGTATGTGTTATTATATGATGCATGTTTTTTTACAAGCTCTAGCATATTTTCATTAATAGAAATGTTGACGACTCTCTCGACCACTCAACCTTTAATTCCTTCATTATATTTTCCATTAAATGACGTAATATGACCTTAACATTTCAGTACACGACCCTCAACTACTATTTGAGCGGTTCAGAGGAACACAGCTGTTCATCATTATTAATTGCATATCATAAATATAATATTATGGAAGAAGTAATAAAATAATTAATAAAATTTTAATTGCTTCAGATTGGTGATCCGGCCGGTATAATTATTTTATTACATTATATCAAATAATAATCAAAATTAATAAATGCTCTTCATTCCAGAAGGTTACATATCTATATGTTGATTAAATACGTAATAATATAATATTATGGTTTTATATACAATTGAATGCTTTATTCATATTTATACCTCGATAAATAACAAGATGACCTTCACATTCCAGAGATACAGTCATCTATCAGTGATACAAAGTGGTACGAAGCTGCATATTATTATTACTGCCTTAATATTATTATTTCAGCAGGTTAATTAATTTAGTTTAACATGGTTATCATAGGCTCGTGAACTCCAACTATTACATAATTTAACTAAATATCCTTATATAATTTTTGCTCTACTATATAATCATATATAACATATTATTATTACATTACATCTATATTTATATAAATATAATAAATACTGGGTTGGGAGGAGCACCAGGGTATCATTCAAGCTGAAACTGGACGATGGTTTGATTGACTGCCTGAGTCTAGGAGGGAACAAACAGTATCATTTCTTATCCTACCGATTCGAGTGTGGTGCTGCGAGTTCTACTCCAACAGTTTCAGGGAGAGTGACGCGCCCTTCTTAACAAGCCATCCTGTAGAAAGCTTAATGCGTATTGCGAATTGTGTTATTCGATTTGTTGGATCATATCGTTGGAAGGAGATTCTTAATTTCCCGTGGATTTCGTGTAAGTGTCTCTGCTTACGGGTCCACCCCTCCGTTTTTGGCCCTTCATACAGCGATAGTGCGAATTCAGATCGGTGGCCCAATTTGATCTTGCTATTAAGTGGAGCTGCATCCAAGCCAAGGGCTAGAGGGGATGGTGGCTACCATACATACGTATCGGTCGGGCCGCTCAGAGAATAAAGGGAGCGAATTTGCTAAAGCAGCATAAAGTGAAAGCAGCCGAATATGACGAAATAACCGCGCAGCTAAAGGACCGGTATGCTGATCCAGAAACTTCGAGGGACGATCAAGTAAGGATACTTTCGGTTTTACCACAATCTTGGACAAATCAAAGAGTAATGGCAGAATTTGGAATAACAAACAAGTACATCGTATCACAAGCTAAATTCCTTGCAAAGCACGAAGGTGTTTTAGCTGCCCCTAACGAAAAGCTGGGACACGGTCTGAACCCGGAAATAAAAAACCAAATTTTGCAATTTTACGACAGTGATGAGATTACACGAGCAACCCCTGGTATGAACGACTACGTTTCAGTGAGGAGTGAAGGTAAGAGGGTTCATATTCAAAAGCGCCTTTTAGTTTGTTCATTAAGAGAAGCTTTCATTAAATTTCAAGAGATGCATCAAAATGCTGTTGGGTTTAGCTCTTTTGCAGCACTAAGACCAAAGCATTGCAAATTACTTGGCAGCACAGGTTCTCATAACATTTGTGTTTGCACCATTCATGAGAACATTAACTTGATGCTTCATGGTCTTAGAAAATATTCATTCGAGAATGATTATAAATTGTGTTTTGAAGAAATATTATGTAGCTCATCAACTAGAACTAAAAATGTTACCTCCGTGAATGCAGAACGATGTCCAGGCTTTTCAGATTTTGAGAGTAGTTTAACAGACAAATTAGAAAAACGTGGTTTAGTTGAAATATCTTTTGAGCAATGGATTTCAACTGATAGATGTAGTTTAGAGACACTTGTTAAACCAATTGATGAATTTATTGCTTATTTTTGTGAAAAGTTGGAACAATTAGTATCCCACGATTTTGTCAAATCTCAGCAGTCTAGTTTCTTGAGAGATTATAAAAGTTGTCTTAAAGACGGCGAAGTAATAATAATTTGTGATTTTTCTGAAAATGGCATTTTTTCGCAACATCCCACGGTAAGGGACCTTGCGATGCAATTGGTGGTACATTAAAACGAATGGCAAGATATGCAAGCCTTGCTGTACAACATGAACACCCTATAAAAAGTGCATTAGAGTTATTCGAATGGGCGAACCAAAAAAGTGATGATTGTTTAACAAAAATGTCGTTTTGTTATGTATCACATGGAAAGTATGAACAGGGGGTAGCAGAATGGAATGAAATTTACCGACAGACTAAAACGATTGCAGGTACACAAAAGTACCACTCATTCGTTCCAATTTCAGAAAACGAAGTTTTTGTAAAACTGTTTTCGAATGACGAAGAAGGCAGGATTCATAATATATATAAAAGCAATCAATAGTTTATATAATGTTTATGTAATATTATCAATGACCGAGACTAATAAATGGTATATATAAATATAAATCCAACCATAATTCATTATTTTTGTCTTATAACTTTAAGTGAAGCTTTTTCAATCGACGAGCTGTTAAGAGTAAGTAAGAGGCACATACATGTGTTTTAAAAGGCTAAAACACAAGAGAAACAATCGTTAGCTATTGTTGTTTTAATATCACGAGTAATTTATGAAAAGGGCGTATTTTTTGAGGTTTTGAAATTTTATTTAAAGAAAATCAGAAATATCTTGAAAACGGTTGCGTTTACGTGGTTTATCATTATCATCATTATTGTTTGTAATAATCTCCAAAACCATATTGTAACATCAAAATTTATTTATAAGAATGAATAACCAAAATTTGAAATATACACCAAAGTTCGCTATTTGAAAAACTTTTTTATTATAAGAGCGTCCATCCTAGAGTTTTTTTTAAACGTGTCTTTTTCCTCAAATTTCCATACAAAAAATTAAAAAAATATTAAAAATATGTTTTTTAGATATTTTATTTTTAGTAATTATTTTTGATTTTTCTTGATGAAAAAAAATTTTTTTTTTCTGTGTATATTTTTTTAAGAAAGGCTTTTTAGTTCCCTACAATTCCCTTATATAAAGTTTTTCTCTAAATGTAATGGTTTTTGAACTACGATTTTTCAAGTAAAATGTTGGAAAAAACACATACGCCCATCTCAAAAGTTACTCTTGAACCCAAATAATCTTAACACCAGTGGAATTTTTTTTTTTCCAACGTACCGAACTCATGTGCCAAGTTTCATCCAAATCAATGATGATCGGGTATGATTTTTGGGATTTCCGGCACATTCTGGATGGAATCCCTCCCTTTTCAGTCACATTGGAGCAGCCCATTGCTTTTGGCGGAAAATGCTACATACTTTCAGCGTATCGTTCACCAAAATCGAACCCTGCTGCTAACCTTTCCCCCAACTATCCAACATCCCAGTGATTTCTCGTGGAAGTGCAGATGATTTCTCGGCTTCCTCCAAAGCGAGTATCATGTCAACACATTCCTTCCCATTTCCTACTTGACCAGCATTCGGGCACGGCCAACGCCGCTATTGCTTTAAAATGGTTCACCAGTTTTTATACATTGAAGATGTATGTTAGTCCCAAACATCAAAGGTTGGTTCTTTGTGTACATACAGCTGATCTGGCAATAACGGAATTGCACCCGTGGGCGGTCAGTCATGCTCATTCAATAATGAAAACATTATAATTCACTAAACAATGATTTCGTTCCTTCGGTTTGTGTTTAGATGAGCCACTTGAATATAAACAACCGCAAACTCATGCATTTTAACTTAAAAGGTTACAAATAACTACCTTTTTACTACGTTATTGATATAACAGGCCATAGTTGGAAACATACAAAAAAAATAACGTTTGCATTAAAAAAAATTACTTTTTTTTCGGATGGTTATAAAAAAAGGGATAAGACAGATAATTGCTTTTGATAAATTTCTCATGGACGGTAATTATTTAAGCTTACTTGCAAAAAAATTCTACGCCCTTGCGAACGGCCTTCCGGCAGTTAACCGGAACATTCGCCATGGCGGACGAAAACATGCATGTAGGCATGTTTTTGAGTTCTTCCTTCGTTTTATTTATCAATTTCTCCTCAGTTTTCGCGACAATATTGCTGGAGTAGGTCTTACGCTTCAGATTGGCCCAAAAATTCTCGATGGGACGCCACTGGGGGACGTTGGGTGGGTTCGCCGACTTGGGTACATCGATGTTCAGCCACTCCATCTCCTCCAACGATAGCTTCGAGTAGTGACAGTGACAGTGACGCGGAGTAGAACGCCGCGTCTTCGCCCATATGGTATTTCTTGATGAACGACGTAACTTCCGGTAGGCATTTAGTACTATATGTAAATTTACCCGTTCACGGCCAGTCCGGAGCGAAAGAAGAGCGACTTAGACATCCCCTTCTCGCTGATTGGCAGCCACAGCAGCACCTTCTTGGGGAATTTGGTGTGTGAAATGAACTTCACCTCGAAGCTCACTTCCTTGGCGGGAGAAGTACAATACAAAGTGTTCTGCCAGTCGCTGCCATCCAGGGTTAGATAGGTCTCGTGGACCATCACCACCGCCGTCGCCATTCGCTAGGAAAATCGAGTTGACCATCTTATTCAGCCGCTGCATCTCTGAAGCAAGTGGACGCGACTTCCGCTTCCTGACATGTATGTTCATGTTCACCAGGTACTTTTGCACTGTTTGGCCGGTTGAACCGACCTCCTGGCCAAGTGCACGCAGCGATGTAGCCACTTTTCCCTCGGTCTTCCTCTTCAGCATCCTTTGGAGCTTCTTGTCGTTTAGGGTCGTCGGCCGTCCGACACCGGGCTTTTTTTATGCTCTGATTGTTGTCTAATAGTGCTATGATATTGTAGATGCCGGAACAGGCGTATCCGGCGTCCACAAAGTGCCGCACGATGTCTGTTTTCCACGGGGTGGGGTCCCGTTCTTTGAACGTGCACACTTCTGAATGGAGTTGCTTCACTGTTTTTGCCATCACGGTTAGAGTTCGACTGATAGAGCTGTCAAATTTTGTCTGCTAATCCATGGGTACTATGATTGATGCTGCATGGGTAGTTTCGTCATTGCAGGTCATTGAAGGTAAATCCATGAAAATTCGTTAATTTTTGTCCATTAATTTTTTAATTGCAACCGTTATGTCCCCAACATAGGGTCTACATTTTTTTTTAAATCATTGTTATTTTTGCTATGTGAATAGTAAGTTTGTAACGTGTAACTATTTACTGTACATCCAGACTGAATTACTCGCTTTATCGATTCAATGAAGCCAAATTTAGATCACTTGAAGATCGTGTAGCTCATCATGTTCAGCTTCACCAATGAAATCATGATGTTCAAAAGTTCATGAAAATAAAAATTACTCGGAAGTTATCAACTACTAAGTTGATTAATATTCTCTTAATTGCTTCATGATTACATCGGTCATCCTTATAGCAACTTGATTTTGTTGATTATCGCTAAATTAATGACACATTTGGTACATAGACCGAATGATGGTGATAGGCTAACATTAAATCCCGTTACCCTATTTTAGGCATTTCTGCAGAAATACTACGCCATCCCTTTCTCTTTCAGTCGAGTATTAGTACACAACACTGAAGAAGTCTGCACATTGTAGACGAAAAACGCGTATCTGTCAAGATAAGTAATATAGGTAGTTGGAATTATCTTATTTTAGCATTTCAAGCTTATTGCTTTCACAATTAGCTTATTGCTTGATCTCAACTTAGAGTTATTAAGTTAGACCTTTCGATGCCAGGTACCATTTTTGCATTGGTATGATTTTGTGTCAAGTACAATCGTACTCAATGTCCAGTGAGTCGAGAAATTTTCCTTAACGAAAAATTCCTGGAAAAGACCTCGAATCGAACCCAGCCACCTCCAAAATGGTGTTATTTTGCAGCTGCGCCTTAACCGACTGAGGTAAGGGAGGACCCGTTAGAATTAACTGGAAATTACTAATCTTTCTACTCATTTTCTAGTTAAAGGTATTCCACTAAAAAGCTCACACTTACGGAAGGTCCATTAATTATGTCACGCAGTAAGGGGGGAGGGAGGGGGGTTTGAGAAAACGTAACGATCCATGCAAAAAAAATGTGGAGATCCATACAAAAAACGTGACAATGGGAGGAGGGGGGTCCAAAAAAAGTAAATTTTTTCGTGACGTAATTAATGGACGTTCCCCCACCAGAATTCAAACTTTTATTCTTATAATTGGCTAGGTAGTAAAACTAGCAATTGTTTCGATTAGAATCGATTCATGATTATAGATAATATCGGTTAATACACCGAAAAGTTGAGCGAGATTAAATTCAAAGCAATTCTCCCTACAACTACGCAAATCCCTGCTTCCCTGCGCGGCGTCTCGATTTTACTCTTGCGATAGCAAATGACGACATTGAATTTGAGCAGCTTTCAATTCCCACTGGGTAGCCATTTATGAGAACCAATCACATCCGAAAGCGGAAGATGCGGGCTGTGGCGTTGCAAATCTCTAATTGGCATTGAGTTGATATTACAGATGAATGTAAAAATAACTATACGTCCGGACAAGGTTTACAATTGATGAAATTCCATATCAATGAAATGTAAATTTCTCTTTTTCCCCTCTATAAGTTGATTAATATTCTCTTAATTGCTTCTGGATTACATCAGTTATCCTTATAGCAACTTGATTTTGTTGATTATCGCTAAATTAATGACACATTTGGTACACTAGACCGAATGATGGTGATAGGCTAACATTAAATCCCGTTACCCTATTTTAGGCATTTCTGCAGAAATACTACGCCATCCCTTTCTCTTCAGTCGAGTATTAGTACACAACACTGAAGAAGTCTGCACATTGTAGACGAAAAACGCGTATCTGTCAAGATAAGTACATAGGTAGTTGGAATTATCTTATTTTAGCATTTCCAAGCTTATTGCTTTCACAATTAGCTTATTGCTTGATCTCAACTTAGAGTTATTAAGTTAGACCTTTCGATGCCAGGTACCATTTTTGCATTGGAAGGATTTTGTGTCAAGTACAATCGTACTCAATGTCCAGTGGAGTCGAGAAATTTTCCTTAACGAAAAATTCCTGGAATAGACCTCGAATCGAACCAAGCCATCCTCCATAAATGGTGTTACTTCGCAGCTGCGCCTTAACCGACTTGAGGTAAGGGAGGACCCGTTAGAACTTAACTGGAAATTACTAATCTTTCTATCTCATTTTCAGTTAAAGGTATTCCACTAAAAAGCTCACACTTACGGGAAGGTCCATTCAATTATGTCACGCAGTAAGGGGGGAGGGAGGGGGTTTGAGAAAACATAGCGATCTCACACAAAAAATTTGGAGATCCATATAAAAAACTGTGACAATGGGAGGAGGGGGTCCAAAAAAAGTAATTTTTTTCGTGACGTGATTAATGGACGTTCCCCTACCAGAATTCAAACTTTTATTCTTATAATTAGCTAGGTAGTAAAACTAGCAATTGTTTCGATTAGAATCGATTCATGATTATAGATAATATCGGTTAATACACCGAAAAGTTGAGCGAAATTAAATTCAAAGCAATTCTCCCTACAACTACGCAAATCAGGCTTCCCTGCGCGGCGTCTCAATTTTACTCTTGCGATAGCAAATGACGACATTGAATTTGAGCAGCTTTCAATTCCCACTGGGTAGCCATTTATGAGAACCAATCACATCCGAAAGCGGAAGATGCGGGCTGTGGCGTTGCAAATCTCTAATTGGCATTGAGTTGATATTACAGATGGAATGTAAAAATAACCCGGCCATGCGTCCGGACAAGCGTTTGCAATTGATGAAATTCCATATCAATGAAATGTAAATTTCTCTTTTTCCCGCCCCTCGGATGAACTCCGAAGTAATTCAAGCGCTTTCGTAATAACATCCTCTGGGAGTAAATTGAGATATTGTTCGGTGATAAATGGTGCCAAATAAGTAATTTATCGTCTGCAGAAATGTACTGAATGGAATTGGATAGTCTGGATGCAGAAAAAAGAGAATATGATAGCGTTATTACGGCCCACTCGAGTGAAGATGATTCGGGATGCGATTCTATTACATGGAAGTTTGTTTATTTGTGTTTTTAAGGGCTTATGCTGAATCATTCTTGATGTCAGGCATTACCTAAACCTTTAGAATTGATATAACTCAGAGTCGGTACTAGATATTGGAAATTTAATCACATCAGTTTGTATGCTTACTTGCTGTGAGTGATCTGATAGAGTTCGATTCGATGTTCATTCACTAACAATCGAGATTTATCAATTTGAAATAGCAAGGTGAGTTTGCGAAGAGCGAGATAAAGATAGAAAAAAAACATGGAGCAGCGAGTCACCTTAATGTTATTTGTGAGAGTATGTTTATTTGATTATTTGTAACAAATGGAGCTTAATTTTTCGAACACACGGTTAATCTGATGTATGCAATTATGACTTCAAAGTAGGCACTTTGCTTGAAGACTGGAATTATGTAAAAATGCCTAAAAAGGTTTCATGCAAAAATGCCTAAAAAGGTTTTACGTCAAAGAGTGAAGAATGTGTTGTATGTGCCGGAGCTACGCTGTAACCTATTCTCGGTGTTGAGGGTTGACGGGCGGACATGAAAGTGTTGTATGAACATGGTAAAATGATCATACAATGCGGTTCGGACATAGTCACGAGTGGTTCCCGGTATGGAAGGTTGTATCGTCTGGATCTGTTCTTGAACAAGCGCGTCGCGAGTGAAGCACTGCTGACTTGTGGCCGTATTTCAAAACGTTTGGAGTTATAATACCGGCGTTGCGGCCATTCGAATCCCAGAAGTCTGGTGAAGATGCTTCGGAGTGAAATGGTCATTGAAATGGATGTGAAGAACAGTGCGTGGACAAGAATGTTGCTGCCTGTGAGTCTTGTGTGATTGCGAAACAGAGTCGGATGCCGTTCGTTACGCGTGAAGAAACGAGGTCATCGCGAGTACTGGAACTGGTCCACTCGGACCTGTGTGGTCCGATATCGGCGGGCAGATGAAACAGTATGAACTATTTTGTGACATTTAACGACGGTTGGAGTCATTTCACTATGGTATTCCTGATACAAAGACGACGTGTTTGAGTATTTCGAACAGTATGAAGCGATGATGACGGCTAGATTTGGCCAGAAGATAAGCCACTTTCGCTGCGACAACGGGAAACGTGGTATCCAGGTAGAGTGTATACAGTACAGTCCGCAGGTCGCAGCAGAACGAGGTCAGCGGGAGGTTGAATCGAACGATTGTTGACAAGGCCTGTTCGATCATGACCGATTCCGGAGTGGACAAGTGTTTCTCGAAGCTGTGAGCGTTTAGTTGACCTGTCTACGTCCACGTCCCGAAGGAACTGCGGAAGAAGCTGGATGAAGGCGTGGAAAGGTGTGTTCCTTGGCTACGCTTCCAACGGCTATCAGCACGCAGGCCAGAAGCCGATTGTACATTCTCGTGCTTCCTTTGAGAGATGATGAAACCGCTGAGGGTGTGTTCGACGAAGAGATCGAAAGGTCGGTTTCTGATCGATCGGATGCAGTTTTCGATGAACAGTCCGCGAGTACGCAAGTTTTCACCAGGACGGCGCACACGTAGATGTCGAGGAGCCAGAACGACGAACAGCAGGAGCACAATACCGAGCTTGAAGGGGAGATCTATCGGCAAGCATATGGTGAAGATTCACACCGTCCACAACGTTCGCGAAATATTCCTGTTTGTCAAAAGGATTATGATGTAGAGTATGCCGGATATGCTTTGAATGCCACAAGCTACGTCGAGGACCTTCCTATTTCGGAAGCGCGAACTCGAAGTGATTGGCCAAAATGGGAAGATGCGATCAACGATGAGTTGGATTCGCTACGAAAGAATCGAACGTGGACGCTGGCGAAGCTGGGTGTTCAGGATTAAAAGAGGAATCGGTGGAGCACCGGATCGCTACAAGGCATGTTTGGTCGCTAGAGGTTTCAGCCAACGATACGGTCTGGACTATAATGAAGCTTACTTTCCTGTGTTCAAGCTCGACACTCTTCGAGCTGTGCTAGCACTAGCGAATCAGAAAGGGATGTTTATACATCAAATGGCCGTTTGTACGGCTTTTCTGAATAGAGTGTTGACAGAAGAAACATACATAGTCAAACCCAGAAGGATCTACGGCTGAGCAGAACTTGGTGTGCCGATTGAACAGGTCATTATACGGACTGGAACGTTCGTTTTGACGAGTTCATTCAAAGACGGCTGCAGTTCACGAGATGTATGAACGATCAGAACGATTTGTGCATTCGACGAGTTGGCGATGCTGTCGTTATAATTGTGCTGTATGCTGACGACGTCTTGGTGATCAGTTCATTAATACGAGCGGTGGAAGCAGTCAAGAGTTGCATTTTTGAGGAGTTCGAAATGAGAGATGCGGGCGAAGTAAAGTGCTTCTTGGTGATGACCACCGAACGATCATGTAATGGACAGAAGGTCCATCAGCGGTGCGGTATTTAATGTTTTTGGCTGCACGGACGGGTGGTCTACCGGGAAGCAGAATTCGGTGTTGCTGTCTTCTACCGAGGCGGAACTATCCGCTTTGTGTAGTTCCGTCTGCCACGATCTGTAGTTGGTTCGTCGATTGAACGATCTGGGGTGCAACATCGCACCACCGATCACGTTCTTCAAAGACAAACAATCAACGATACGAATTGTGGAAGTCGACGGCCTGCATTTCTTGCGAGACTTTGTGAAAGAGAAGAAGATTTGTTTGCAGTATCTACGAACGGAGGAGCAGGTCGCTGATATAATGACGAAAGGTTTGGCTGCCGGTGTCTTCCGACTTGGACTGGTCAACTGCAGCGTTTGAGGTGGAGTATTGAGGATGCAATCCCTGTAGCTACCCAGGTAACCAATAAGCAGTTTCAAAGAGTCTTTACGGCAGCCTATCAAGCATTTAATTAGCCTTAAATGCAACATAAATGCCACTTTTTGCCCAATATACGGCTGCGTAACTGCAATGCTATGACAATGCTTTATTATTGCTATTTGGCATTCGAAATGCTTATTACAAGCTACAAGCATTTAAATAGCATTTGAAATGCAGCTTTACAACAGATAGCATTCAAGATGCTGATTTGATGCTAATATAATGCTTGTAGCATCTGAAATGCAGATTTAAGGTTGATTTACTGCATATGCTAATACTTATTGGTTACCTGGGTAGTGTCCATCTTCTCACAGAATTTACTGTAGGGAAGTGTTAATTTTTAACAACCTTGACTGTATTTTATTTATGTAGTGAGTAAACCTCGTGCGTTTTACTTAATTTTTATTTAATTGTTCCATCCGAGTTCCCACTTTACCAACCACGAGTTTGTGATCGTTCTCGCTGACCCGACGGCTTTATTATTTTCCGGATCTTCGCTGCCGATCAACAATCAGACGTTCTTCAAACCGTTCTATGATATCAGTCACCGTGGAATTCGCGATTTCCACCTTTTTTTTCACCGATGATGGCTTGATGCGACAGATCAAAGCATTCGTGCAAATTTTTTTTTTCTTCGCTGTGTGACGGCTAAGATTATGGTTGGTCCATTTTGCCAAGTACTCTTGATTTAATTCAAATGTGAATTTGGGCCAAGGGGTGGATCGCTTAGCACACTTTTCTCCTGTGCTATTTTTTTTGGAGTGTGTCAACAAGCGTTGCAATGTTCTGGGAGTTCCCGTTATGTGCCGAAGGTGCCGATGTGTTGACAGCCCTTATTGTTATTTTCAGCTGAGCCTGGCAACCAGGCAATGCATATTGGCAAGGTTGCTGGTTTGTTATTTCTATAAGCTCAACTGCCAAAAGTGTGCCTCAGTGTGCCACACATGTGGTATGGATTGAAAATCGAAGTGCCGCTGTAAGGAAACATATTCGTCTAGTGTGTAAGATACCATGACTGACACGCTGTTCTCAGCGATTTACCCTTGATTTGGGCTTCCTGGCGAGTGGCATACAATAATCCAATGCTGGGAATTTGCTTCTGGTGTTGTTGTATCTCGGGCATATGTACAGAATATGCTCAAGATTTTCCATTTCATCGCATTCTATGCATTTGTCGTTTGATTCCATTTTGTACATTTCTTGCTTTTGTTAAGGTATGCCCTTTTCTAATCTTACTTAGGATTCTTTTTTCATCCGTTAATAATATTAAGTTTTTGAACCATATCTTTCTTCGCGGAAGTGCTTGTGTAGTTCCGTTGATTTGTATCATTTACCTTTATCTTCGCTGATAGTTTCGAAAATCCTCTCCCACTCCTCCCAACTATCTCGTTTTGCTAGGACAATCGCGTCCCCGAAGGTGATTGAGTTGTGAATATTCTGGTTTCCTTTTGTATCATTTGGTCATCTGGTTTGATTTGTATCATTTACCTTTATCTTCGCTGATAGTTTCGAAAATCCTCTCCCACTCCTCCCAACTATCTCGTTTTTATTTTTTTTCCACTTTGCTGATGTTGAGTAGTTCGTCAAACATTGCTACTGCTGTACCGGAACTGGTCTTACTAGCGTCAGCGAAAATCCTTCTATATCCTTGATATTTTGTGTTGATTGTTTCCAGATATAATTTCTGCCATTGTTGTGCAGATAAGTTGGTTTTCTTCTGTTGATCCTTTATTAGTGTGCTCCAGACGTGGGTGAAGCTGCACCACCACATCGACATGCTTGTCTGTTATAAACGTGATGTATGATCCGTTTGGTTTTCTCTGTCAACGGTTTGTTGGATGAATTTTAAGAGTTGGTTTTGGTGATAAGTGCTCCTTCGGATTTCCTTTTTCGTTGGATATTCTATTCGCAGCTCCATAGGAATTTTACCTGTTTCCGACAACATAACGTGAACTGGCGTTGAAGGGAGGTACCTCATTGCCGTTCTGATGTAAGAATTTTGTACAGTTTGGATCTTCTTTAGATTTGTCCGCGCGTCACTTCCATATATGCTTGCTCCGTACTCCAGGCGACTTCTTATCAAGGCGATTCCAACCTTTATCAACGTTTCCGGATTGGTTTGGCTATTTCGACCCGCTAGTAGTTTTATCAGTGGTAACTTTTTGGCGGCTTTGTCTCGTACTCCTTCAATGTGTTTCCGATGGCTGAGTTCACGATCTATAACGTATCCAAGATACTTGTGGGTGTTTGCTAATTCGAGGGGTTGATTGTTTATTTTAATTCTTATTCGGCTAGGATCCTTCCTAGAGAATAGGACAGCCGCACATTTCCCTGGGCTTAATTTCAGGTTCATCGTGAGAAGTTTTCCGTGAAGTTCTCTTAGCACAACATTTGCTTTACTTGCTGTATCCTCTAGCGTATTTCCGACCGACACTATCGCGAAATCATCTGCAAACTGGACCAGCTCGCAATCTTCGTGTTCTATTTCGTGCAGTGATGCCTGTAGGAACCGAGACTAAGATAAACAAAAACAACTATGAATATGAGAAGAAAGAAAATTGACATTGACAATAGCTTGACAGCAATCATGAGATGTGAATCGATATTTATAGAAACCTACAAAGTGAACCTGCATAAGATGTACTGTACTTTCAACTAATTCAAGTTTGAATTAGTTATAATAAAATAGGTAAAATGGTATGATAAATAACTTTCATTTTATTCATTCTTTGGATGTGCTCATTTATAATGTTACAGGATATCGATTTATTGAATAAAACGTAAATTCTAAAGATAAGAATAAACGTAGTTCTCACATTGAAATAAATATTATTTTCAGTGGGTTTGTAAACGCATACCCCTGATCCTAACAACAGCAATACGATTCTGATTGAAAACGCTAACTCTAACCGGAAACGAGGATGTGTATGTAGGTGAGAGAAACTGGTTTGGTGAACGTTGGGAGGAAATTTATCATTCATTCTGTGAACGATTGTTGAGAAGTAAAGTCGTCGAAATTGAACTCAACAAAATTCAAGGAAAACGACAATGCCGTGTAGAGATTGAAGAGAATGGGCGAGAGAGGACAACCTTGAGGCAAACCTTCTGAAATTTTCCTTCTAATCTCTCCTTTTCCGATTTTAGAACTAGTTCTCGTTGTGTCAGGTACAGGGATACAGCCAGCTGATTATTTTGGACGGTATTTCCATGTTCGTTAAAACTTGCAATAGTTTGTGAGTGTCTACCGAATGCTTTGGAGACGTCCAAAAATACCACAATGCATTCTTTTCGGTCTTGCTTCGCTACCAGCACAGTGTTACCCACGTAGTTGATGGCAGTCGTGGAAGAACTGTATTTCCTAAAGCCGAAGGATCTCGGGGGGATTAGATCTTCTATTTCTGCTATCTCTACTAGCCTATTCTTGACTACGGAGTTAATTAACTTTAGACAAACATTCATTAAACATATTGGTCCTTTGGAGCTTGGTATGGACTGATCTACATGTTGCTTAGGTATAGGTCGAACTTCCGTTTATTTCCATCTTTCAGGTATCCGCTCTGATACAAAAACTCTGCTCAGCATCTCGCTTATCTTGTTCTGTATGTTCGGGGAAAGCTCTTTTAGGATGGCGTCTGACATTCCATCTTCTCCAGCCGCCGAGTGCGTTTTTCTTCCCTTCAAAACGTTTGGAATCTTCTTATCTCGAAGTGCCATTTCGTATCCTTGCAACTTAATTTTTGTGCAGCGTGTAGGGCAGTCAAATGTCTTCCTCTTGTCGTCGAAATAGTGCTCCATAAAAGCTCGACCTGCCTCCTGTGATAACGTTACTTTTCCTCTATACTCCCCGGTAAGTGATGTGTCTATTCCCTTTACAATATTCCAGATATGTTTGGCCGGTGTGTTTTCATCGATTCTTTCCGAAAGCTCTCTGACGTAGTTATTTTTTTGGACTTGCGGAATTCTCGTTTAAATAGCGCTCTTCGTTTCATGTGCATCCACTTGCATCCCCGCCAGCTAAAGGGCTATGAAAAACCTATATTTTTCACAATAAAACTACTATAACTTCTCTCATAAAGGCTTCAGACGTAAGGTGAGTAAAGAGAAAATTTATATTTTGATTATTTGTACAACTTTGTAGAACATTATTTTGACCTAAAACTGCACATTTATTAAATAATCACAAAAAACTAGTTTCCAAGGCCCGCCATTTTAAAAAACACGTACCTCGGCACAGTGACCAGATAGAAGGTTAGTGTTTTGAGCAATGTTGTTTGTATTAAAATTATCTACAACTTTGCCGAAGACACTAACTCTCTATCTCATCATTTAAAAAAAATCAAGTTTGCAGCGGCGCCTGTGGTGAAGCTGCGAACTAAGATTTGTCACCTTTAAATGCGTTATATTTTTTGAAAATTTTCATCTGAAGACACCAAATGTTCTTTTGACTTTGTTGGGAACATACCGCTCTAGATGATACTCGCATGCATGTGCTTCGTCCACGTAGGTCTTTTCTTGGGCGGGTACTTGGTCTTGTTCCAACCAGAGGCCGAGATGCCTGGCTGTCCATGAGACTCCGGATTGCTTCCACTGTTACCCTACCAGGCTCATTTTGTTTCTTTTTATGTTCTAGAAATATACAAACAAATTCGCTCCTCTGCCAAAAACGGCCAAACCAAATGTAGAATCTGTGTGGTGATGCTTTCCAGAAAATTGCAGACCCATATTAAAACTCAGTTATAATAGAAGTATTAAAATAAATAGACGATTCTTTGAAAAGTAGTAATATTATTGAAATTATACAGATTCTATATTGTATGAAAATGAGGAAAGGTGTCAAATTAAAAGTTAAAATGCTACTACTAGTGGGTTCAAATGCACTTCTGGTCCACATCACCCCTGGAAACACTGGTTTGCATCTTTCCCGTTTGGGTAAAGATCCAGATAAGCCAAGAACACGTTTTTACGAGTTATTGTAAAAAGTTCATGTTTTTGGCGTTTCGTCCCACAGTGTGTTGCTTGTATCTCCTGTTCTTAAAGCACTCGGTCTCTTCTGACTGCATCCTTCACCTCCTGATTCTATGCTGTCTTCGAGTCCTGGGAAATCCCCTTCGTCTTTCAGTAACTCAAATTTGTTCGACAGCTTCGGGAATTTGGATTCGGCTTCGTGGTATGTCTTTCCAGTTTTCTGAATCTCTCGTAAAACGTTCATTCTCCTTCTCCTTTCCAAGCAGTTCCGATCGTCGGCTGCATGATCTTTATTGCAATTGGCGCAATTACTTCCCATCTGGCACTCTACTTGCTGTTCATGCGACTTTGAACACTTTTTACACTTTGGTTCTGCCATACAATGCTTCGTTGTATGCCCAAACCTCCAGCATCGTGTGCATTGTTTAACTGAGAAAATATACATCTCAGCTCCGAATGCACAGTTGTAAATCTTCACCAACGGTAGCGCCTTGGGTCCTTTCACTGTCACCTTCAGGTTCCAGGTGGGTGTCAACAGGGTATCCCTTTTTCTCGAAATACGCTCCACTTTGAGTACCGCCGCCTCCACCCAGATATTTGCCTTGATTTCTCCCTCGCTGTATTTTTTTGGTACTCCTCGTACAAAACACACCGTTTCTCTTATTGAAGCTGGTTGAAACAGTTTCTAATTGTGGGCTGCCAGGATCAACCTTGAGAGATTCACGTAATCTTCTTTTTTGTTCAATTCCACCTTGAAACGAAACCTTCTAAGTTTCGTGATTTCCTTGAAGTTTGCGAAATATCGCCCGCCAACGCTAACAGGGTGATTTGGAACTTCTTTATCGATGTCTAGCGGCTCCAAGAAAGCCACCTCCGATTGGTATGCTTTGGTTCCCGTTCCGGACGGTCCTTGCTTCGGTTGTCTTCCATTTGTCGTAGTCGCTTGATCGTTTGATGATTGAGCCCGAGTCGTAACCATTGGGTTTCCTCTAGCTTGTGTACTCATTTTGCTTCTTATGCTTCTCTTTTTGCACTTAGCCTAACTTATCTATTACGGATTTATTCTCTACTTATTTTATTTACAGATTATTCGTATCTTCGCTTCTAAATTTTCTCTTCACTTGGAAAATGATGATACGCTTTTTGACGGTTAAAATAGTTCCAATTCGAGCACAATTTCACGCATGGATCACAAAGGAAAAACTGCGTGCACTGTGGATGATGCGAATAACAACGATTGAACTATAGTTTTAGCAAAGAGGAAAATAACCTCCGGCAGAGTAAATTTGACGTTATCTCAACAAAATTTTTTCGAGAAAGCATTGTTCGTCGCCATTTTGATATATTTTGCACAACCGATGAAATCAATTCACAGAGTGTAAACAATACACATTCAGCTATGTCTACGCAAAGTTTCAATTAATTTTACCCAACAAACCCAAAAGTTGGACCAAATTGAGTGTCTGTAAACAGATCAGCAAAATGAAAGAAGAAAGGGGCCATTTTCACACGTTTTTCTTGAATTATAGTTCCAGCCTCGATCAACTGA
>JASCZW010010483.1:0-36489 GCA_034211315.2 Aedes japonicus
CGACAGTTCGGTTTAACACGATCTGGTCGACGGTACCTCAAGAGTGTGGTGTTTTTTTTCTCAATCTCTCGCGGGTGTATTATACGCGCCCCGGAGTTTTTCCAGCTACAGTTTCTCCACGGAGTCGGCAAGAAAGTTCTGCATGCAGATGCGGGAAAGTATAACCGTCCGTCAAACGTTGGAAAAAAACTCGTTAATTCTAACGGTGATCGCCGCGAAAGAGACGCTCCAGATATCGGCCTGTCATTCGCTAAGTGCACGGCACGTGATCTGAGGCAATACCAATCCACTGCGCATAAGTGGTTAGCACGAGCGAAGAGTGGTGTTATCAGCGTGACGGCGATCGCCTCGACGCAATGGTAAATACTGCTCTTACCTCGCCGCTTCTGCTGGACGATCTGTGGTATAGTGGTCGACGAAAGCGCTTTGCTACCATTGACATGAGGTCGGTGAACTAAGAAACGTAAACAGTGCAGCAAAATTAGAGGAACTTGGGAAAATCCGACTATAGTTGGGCATCGAATTAGAGAAAATAAATTAATTAATTAAAATTAAAGCAAATTCAAAAGTAGGAGCACCCAGTAAATCGGGCTCAACAGAATAGGCAAATAAAAATCTCAGTGTTGTGTTAGTGAATACACCTTCTCCCCCAACGGTAATGTTGGGTGGAATTCTTCTTCCCTCCCTGACAGGGGAGGTGGGACAGGTAACTGGATAAACGGATCATACACCGGAGCAACGTTACTCCAGCTTTATGGGCACAAATGGCAACCATGGCGAATTGGTTGTCTTGAAACTAGCACTCGCATCTGGAGAAGCTCCAAAAACCCATTCATTCTACGCAAGTCAATCGAGCAACACATTCTCCGGACAAATCGACGGTGCATTCCTGAGGCCAAAGGACTTACCTACGCCCTCAAAGTCAGAAACAAGCAACAGATCGATAAACTTCTTCAAATGACGGAACTCCTGGATGGTACAAAAAATCAACGATCACGAAACACACCGGCCTCAACTCTGTGCGGTGTGTTATAAACGCACAAGGTATCGACAAAATCAGCGACGCCGAAGTAATGGAAGCTTTAGCGGAACAAAAGGTCACCTATATAAGGCGCATTACCCGAAAAGTCGAAGAAAAAACTGTTAACACCCCGACAATAATCCTCACCATTGAAGGCACAGTCAGACCAGAGAACATTGACATCGGTTACCAGCGCGTTGTAGAACTCGGCCATATTATCCGGCTCCGATGTTGTGCTTCCGTTGCTACCGCTTTGGGCATACCAGCGCTCGTTGCCAAGATGAAAGCGAAACGTGCGGGCATTGTGCTCAGAAACACGGTGATCGTCAAGGGAACAAAGTGCACCGATGAACCTCACTGCTTTCAGTTGCAACACAAACGACCATGGGGTTTCCAGTCGGAAATGCCCAGTATACGTAGTAGAGAAATACGATCCAGCATATCAGGGTAGACAAAGGGATCTCGTACCCCGCAGCAAAGCGCATTTACGAAGCAGCAATCGGAAAAAGCACCTACGCCGGAGTAGCATCGGCAAGTAAATGACAGTTGATAATGGATTTGTCTGCCAGGTTGAGGCTCTAGAAAAGGACAAGGAGAAAAATAATAAAAAATTGCAGCTCTCGAGGAAACCGTTCAACGCAACCAGGAATCTAATTTTTCGAACCAAGAAATCCGAGAACTCAAGGAAAGCTATACCAGCCTTGTTAAAGAAATGGAGAAAAAGATAAAAAGATTGACATATTGATCGCTTCACTCAACAGAAAGGAGGGAAGAATCCGCCAAAATGTCCAGGATCTATCAAGCCGAGATTCAAAAGAGAGATGAAAAATCAAAGCCCTTGAGAAAGCCCAACCAAGAGAATCCAATCAAGATACCCACAAAAAGTATGGTACTGTTGATGACATGATGGACACGATTACGAAACTGGAAAACTGCCTTTGCAATCCAAGGACAAGGAACTAGAATCTTACCGTAACCAAAGACCTATTAGCAACAAAACTCCTGCTCTACCACAACGTATTACCAGACAAACCGAAAAAGCCAAACTTCAGGTACCAAATCCCAAACCAGATCTTGAATCCACCTCTCACAATGGAACAAAAAAGAAGACAGCAAGCCAGCAACAAACTGAGTGTATCATACCCAAAAAATACAAAGCAACTATATCAGTTGAAGAATCTGACGATGAAATGGTCCAGGAGGACAACTATTCCTCGGACCAAGGGATGGAAACCTAAAATCATACTCTTTTCGTTCAAACCTATCACCGTAGACGCATGCTGAAAACGAACCAAAAATCATCTTCAATGGATCCTCTATCACCCAGACCACAAAGTACAACTCCAGGAAGCCCTGAACGAAATCCTTTCTCGTACAACCTACACGCAATCTTCAACACTTTGACCGAGACCTCCGGGACACCGAAGCACTACCATCAATGACGATCGTAACCAACACGAGTTGAGAAATCCCTCCCAACATTTTTCCTAACGCCATCAGATATTACTACACAAGCATAGATCAAAATATTAACCCAGTGGAGCAGCGGAGACGGCGAGGCCCCCCAGTGCGGAAGCTATCCCTTTACCGGAACTGGTGGACAACCCTCTACCCTCTGCTGCGGCTGGAAGAGGGGACGGACAAGGGAGGCAACTCCCATACCCCTATAAACGACGAAGAAGCAACAGATTGGAAAAAGTGGGTCGCGTGATAACCTCATCTTCCCCCACCTGGACAACACAGCATCAAGAACACGCACTCGGGCTGCGAGAAGACAAGAATTTGTCTCAGCCTAACGAAGACCTCGCGGTGTGGGAGGGAGAGACGAAAGTATCCTCCCCCTTCCGGAAGAGGAAGTGAATGCCTGGGGGACAGAAACAGGGCCACTTATGTTTCCCTAATCATATACGTCCTCCTGGGGTTCGGCCGAATCTACTACGCGCTTGGCAGGCTGCCAACTGAGGTACTCTCGAATTCAGCAAAGTACGACCTACTCTACAATCAAAAACAACAACCTGGGCCAAGTTATCCTGTCAGCTGGCGACCCAGCGATCAAAGAAACCCTTCTCTCGAAAGGCAGCAAACCACTCAACCAGTAGAATATACTACAACATACTGTTTCTTTACCATCAATCCCTTATTCTCCAGGACATGTCCGTCATCGATCAATGTCTACTGAAACAAACACGACATGCAACAACGATAGACAACTGACTCGCTTAGCACTACAGTGGAATATTAACGGCCTGTTTAACAATCTTAAACGATCTACAAATGCTGACTCACGATAACCCACCTCAGACCATCGCACTACAGGAGATTCATTGTAGAGAATCCACAAACCTGAACAACATACTTCACGCGGACAGTACCAATGGTACATCAAAGCAGGCTCAACTCGCTTTCAAAATGTGGCACTTGCTGTACATCAATCAGTTCCCCACAGGCAGAAACCACTAAACACTCCTCTTATTGCACTTGCGATAACCGTTGAAACTCCTTTTCAGGCATTCGATCGTGTCCCTGTACCTTCAGCGCATCAGGAATCACGAATTTAGAATCCGAGCTACAAAATATCATTGATCAACTCGAAAGGCCATTTATGATTCTCGGAGATCTCAATGCACACCACTACGCATGGGGATCAAAGAAAACCGATAGAAGAGGGGCTACCATAGCATGGATATCGTGGAGAACAACGATCTCATTGTCCTCAATGACGGAGATATCACCTTTTTCGAAGCAACTACAAATCGAGTATCGATGTATCCTTAACGTGTAGTGAAATCACAAGTAATCTGAGCTGGTTTATCCACCCGGATCTCAGTGGCAGTGACCACTTTCCAATAGAAGTGCGATGTAGCCAAACTCCACCAGATACAACCAGGCGTCCACGGTGGCAGCTAAATGACGCAGATTGGGCAGAATTTGAAAATAATATCACGCAATCAATAGATGTGAAGCACTAGCATACCAGCCCGGAAGAAATATGCTCAATGATCTTCGATGCAGCAAAGGTATGCATCCCCAGAACAAGCAGCAGACCTGGTAAAAGAGCATTACCATGGTGGTGAAGAAACAAAGAAAGCCGTCAAAGCTCGTAGGAAAGCTCTAAGAGCAGCAAAAAGGACCCCTGAAAACCACCCAGACCGGGAAAACATCCATGAAAAATATCGACAGCTGCGAAACGAATGCAGGAAGACAATTAAAGAAGCGAAGCAAAATCGTGGGAAGAGTTTCTGGATGGATTTGATGCCTCACAATCAACCACTGAAATGTGGAGAAGAGTAAACTCTCTGAGTGGATGCAGAAAATCCAAAGGCATTGGCATCCGCAGCGGCAACTCTGTTTCACGAGATCCGATCCATGTAGCGAATACGATTGCAGAGTACTTTGCAGAAATATCTTCAAACAGAATATATCATCAACAATTTTCTTACTACCCAATCAAAGCAACCCTGTCTCATCATACCAGCTGACACTCAAGGATCCGACTACAATCGACCGTTTACCATCAATGAACTGCTCTATGCTCTGGACTCAGTCAAATGGGAAGTCTGCAGGCCCTGATGAAATTAGCTACCCACTCTCAAACGCTTACCATTCCAAGCAAAGGTAGCCTTACTTGGTGCTTCTCAACCAAGCCTGGGCTAATCAATCACTTCCTACTAGTTGGAGACACAGTTTTGTTGTACCAATTCCTAAGAAAAACACCGGATCACCAGAACCAGAAGATTACCGGACCAATAGCGCTAACCAACTGCGCATCTAAAATTATGTGGAAAGAATGGTCAATCGCCGGCTGACAACAGTGCTATGCGAGAAAGAACTTCTGGATCACCGTCAACACGCCTTTCTTAAAGGCCGAGGCGTCGGTACTTATTTGGCGTCTCTTGGCCAAGTACTGGACGGATGCGGTTTCAAATAACCTACATGTCGACATTGCTACACTAGACCTCTCTAAAAGCCTATAATCGAGTCTGGCGACCAGGAGTGGTTCGACAGTTAGTCGATTGGGGCTTTGCAGGCAATATTGTTGAATTTACCCACGGCTTTCTGCAAAACCGCACGTTCCAGGTAATAATTGTAAACAGTAAATCACAGATTTTCCCAGAAGAAACAGGAGTTCCTCAATGATCCGTGTTGGTCAGTAACGCTGTTCCTAGTCGCGATCAACTCCGTATTCAAAAATCTTCCAGCCGGAGTGCACATCTTCGTCTCATGCAGATAGATATCGCAATCGTAGTGGTAGGTAAGCATCGCAAAGTAATCAGAAGAAAACCACAAGCTGCTGTTCGAGCAGTGGCTAGATGGGCTGAGAAAGCTGGTTTTAAAATGGCTGCAGAAAAGTGCGCAATCTCGCACTGCTGCGTACACAGACATCATCCGTGGACGAGCCCACTTAAAATCAACGGTTGTGAAATTCCATTCCGAAAGCAAGTTCGAATTCTTGGAGTTACAATTGATAGAAGGTGTTCGTTCAATTCCCACTTTGCAGCAACTAAACAAGACGTCGAGAGCAGGATGCGTTTAGTAAAACCATCAGTAATAGACATCAATCAAACAACAGAAATTCACTTCTTCTCATCGGAAATAGTACGGTAGTCAGCAAATTACTATATGGACTAGAACTAACGATCCGTTCTTCTACAATGCTCATCCATATACTTGGTCCCGTATATAACAAACTAATTCGACTGGTCTCTGGACTGCTGCCTAGTTCACCCAATTTGTTCTACTTGTGTGAAGCCGGAGTGCTCCTGTTTGAGCTTCTCGTGACCAAAACAGCCACTTCAAGAGCTGTTAGTTTTCTTGAAAAAACGTATGACGATCATGAAGGTGTGTACATACTCGAGAAAGCTGAGAACTTATTGCGGGAAAATTCTACGTTGAACTTCCTCCTGTAGAAGAGCTGCACCGAGTAGGTGACTTAAGATGGAACCACCCTGTTCCAAAAGTCGAATGGGCAATAAAGAGGAGAATCCGTGCCGGCGAATCTTCAGCGATAGTCTCAGCGACACTCAACAATCTGCTTAGCACAAAATACGCCTCATACACCAAGATCTACACCGGATGGATCACGCGCAAACCGGAAAGGTCGGAGCTGGAGTGTATAGCTTGTCTTCCAATCTAGCACGAAGTTTACCTGAACACTGTTCTGTATTATCGTCTGAAGCTGCGGCACATCCTAATGGCAATTGAAAGTACTGAGAACATTAACAACCCTATAATAATCTTGTCCGACTCAGCCAGCGTTATTTCGGCTCTGGAAAACCCAAAGCAAAAGCATCCATGGATTCAAGCTATCCAATTGAATCCCCGAACAGACATAACATACTGCTGGATTCCCGGGCACTGCGGTGTCAGAGGGAACGAAGAAGCTGACAGACTCGCAAAGCTAGGCCGGAAATTCTCGACGATGGTGGTGCAAAGTTCCTGGTACTGACATCCGGACTTGCATCCAAATGAATTGTGCCAAGTCATGGCAAGGCAAGTGGAATGCTGAACGCGGCCTTTTCACACATAAACAAAAGGCGAAGTGCAGAAGTGGAAGGACAGGAAAAGTCGCAGGGAGCAACAGGTATTGTCGAGGCTCCGAGTTGGGCATACCAAAGTAACACACCCTCATTACATATCTTCTGCTTCAAAACCGACGTGCACCCAATGTCAAGTTCCTCTAACAGTTGAGCACCTATTAGCTATCTGCCCTAAATATGAAGAAATAAGGAGGAACATAGATTTGGATATCACCATTAGAGACATTCTACGAAACGAAGTATCTGCTGAAGACAAGCTGATTACTTTCCTGAATGATACAAACTTATACTTTGAAATCTAATGTGTCAAAATAATATTTTTTTTTTTTTTTTTTTAATTTTAATTTTCTTCGTGCTAAAGAGGCGAACCAGCTAAACAGCTGAAAACCTCTATAATAAAGATATAAAAAAAAAAAAAAAAAAAAAGAGTTATGTTTTTCGGTTTTCAACTGCCGACACATTGACCATTTAATTTGATTCGTTACAAAAAATAGGACGCATAACGCATAGACCCTTCTGATAAGTCTCAGTAGGCTGCAAATCCAATGGAATCTAGCGATGGTAAAAAAAATATTGGTCGTTGGTGGCTGAGATGAAGGAGTACTCAATATATTGGATAGGTTTTTATTGAATTTCCGCTTGAACGATCCACTATTTTATATTTTCTTTCACCTATGGGCGTCCATCGTCCAGTTTGTTTACTTTTCACATAATGTTCTTTCTCAAGAGTATGTGCTCTTATTCGAAATCAAATGGTTTTAAGAGCGCTTTATGGCAGCATTTTCAAGATACATTTATCTTAAAGAAGAATGTCATATAACTTTTTCAAAACTTTTATCAGGTTTTATGAAAGTTGCGAAACGATGTCTTGAGAGGGGAATCAAGTATCTTATAAAATTACTTGTAAGGTGAATTACACTTATAAATGATGTAGTTTTATGGAGGTTTCTTCAAGTGTTCTTTAATCACTCCTAAGAACTGTTAATCAGTTACAACCACCTTAACTTGGAAAATGCCGTGATAAAACCAGATGATCTCCATAATGCTTTTATAAAACTACCATAAAACATGAATACAACCAATTTGCATTTGAATTGTTACTTGGGAAAGCTACATTTTCGAAAATATTATCGTTAATGAATAAACTTCTATCTCCATATTTTGCTTATGGACATTCGTTAGCTTCGAAACTTTTAATCAATGTGGGGAGTCTATACTCTACTAAATTGTTCGTACAAGAGAAAATAATACCGTGAATTCTAAAATGCGCTTATAAACAAAACTCATTATTGTAAAACCTTTTTGAATAATAAAATTAAAATACGTGCACGGAAAAGTGTTTCAAATCTTATGTTTCACCATAACAGGCTCTACATTTAACTGTCGCTATTATTTTAGTTATGAGTCTAGAGGATTTAATATTAATAGAATTTAGAATTGTTTAGGGCACAGGCGTTGGGCTTTTTTTAAGCAGTATTTCGAAGCAAACGCATTTAAAAAAAAAATTAATAGTGTATATATTCAATGATTGGATTTCCGCCAAAACATGCTGTTAAGAAGATCAGCATACGACATCTTACCGGGTTTCTCTGCGAGGTTGTTAAGTAAACAACGACGAGAAAAACCACTACTGGTAAAAATGAGAAGTTGTGTTTTCAAAAACCTCTAATTGGAATTTGGCTTCCATCACATGTGGTCTTTAGGGCGTGTAAAAACATAGATTTCACATCGCAAGAACCATAATGTGTCTTTGACGGTATTTGAGCACGATCAAGCACGTTTGTTTCGAAATACTGCTTAACAAAAGCCCTATGCTCAATTTCAAACTAATTCTATTCAATTACATAACCTGCCGAGTGCTTTAGGACCTATCGATACTTTCTCTTCACATCTTTGGTTCTAGCGAATGGATGTAATGTTCACAGAAAAAAATAATTAATTTTAACAAGCGTGTAAAATTTCCTCTCGTTTAAATCCAAGCTAAAGGAGACGTAAACAACGAAATTGTTTGCAACTTTTCATGTTCCATACAACAATATTGGCAATCTTTCATACAACAGGCTGGATAAATTTACATGAAATATCCCATTATTTTCTGGCAAATCTAGCATTCCCTTTATGTGCATTAGATAACGCAGAAAATTCAATGTTTCTTTTTATCTGTGTTGATATATCGGAATTCTCATGGATCTAATGGTCGTTAACTATGGTTTTCTTGATATATGTACCGAATTTTCATCCTATAAGGCACAGTGGGATATAAGAAAAGTGTGGGGAAGAGGGAATGTGCACTTTACTCCTTCAGAAATAGTTACTCGTTCAAAGAATTTCTGAAGAAAGCAAAGTACAAAAACAAGAAAAACCCTACAATTCGTTAGAAATTATGAATAGTGTTTCATTTCAAATTAGAAATATATTAGGAAAAAATCCTGGGGGGGGCCTACAGAATCCTGGGGGGGCTGGCCCCCTAGGCACCCCCAGTAGTTACGCCAATGGGTAGCGGATTTTCTGGTGGTGAATGAAGGAAAGCGATCTCTGCTTGGCAGATCAACAGCAAGCGATTTGGATCTGTTGTTTGTTGGCACTCAAGTTAACAAATGTGAAATGGTTAGAGATAAAATATTCCCCAAAATGCCAGGAGTCAAAATCAAATTTAGTATCGACAAAAGTATTTCACCAACACGAAACGCCTACTACAACATACCTGCAGCTTACCGGGAAGGCGCTCGGCAACGATTATTGGACATGGAAGCTAGTGGTATTATTGAAAGAGTAACGACAGCGCCAGAATGGATAAGCGGCATATCTGCGGTATCTAAAGGGAAAGACGATTTCAGGTTAGTAGTCAACATGAGGGCACCGAACAGAGCCATCAAGAGGGAGTATTTCCGTCTACCTGTCTTAGACGAAATGAAAATTAAATTACATGGTGCACGATACTTCACCAAGTTGGATCTAAAAAGTGCTTATTACCATTTGGAATTGAGTAATGAATCTAGAGACATGACAACGTTTTTGGCAGAGAACGGTATGTTCAGATTTACACGATTGATGTTCGGAGTAAACTGTGCCCCCGAGATATTTCAACGCGAAATGACTCACGTGCTTGAAAGCGTTGAAAATAAGATAGTCTACATTGACGATATACTGCTGTTTGCGGATGGTTTAGAGGAATTGCATAAAATCGTTTCACAGGTACTTGAGACCCTGAGGAATAATAATTTGACCCTTAACACAGAAAAATGTGAGTACGATAAAACCAAAGTTACGTTTCTCGGACATCGATTAGACGAAGATGGATTTCATATTGAGGAAGCTAAAATCGGAGCCATTAAAAAATTTCGGCGGCCCACAACGATTTCAGAGTTGCGAAGTTTTCTTGGGCTGGCATCATTCGTCAGTCCGTACATAAGAAATTTTGCCACAATCTCAAACCCTTTGTGGTCAGTTGTCGGGTCTAAAGCGTGGAACTGGAGCGAACAGCAGGAAACGGCGTTCAACTCACTGAAGCAGAGGATAATGGACTGCACTGTTTCGTTGGGTTATTTTTCGGAGCATGAAGATGCTTCGCCAAATGCTTTAGGTGCGGTACTAATTCAAGAGCGAGTTGGAAAAAACCCACGTATAATCAGTTTCGCTTCGAAAGCACTGACGGAAACCGAAAAGAAATACGCTCAGAATCAACGAGAGGCACTTGGCGCAGTCTGGGCAGTCGAACACTTTTCGTACTTCTTGTTGGGCCGACGTTTCACTTTGCGTACCGATGCACAAGGAGTAACCTTTATTTTTAATCGGTCTCGAGAAAGTTCTAACCAGAGCAGATGGATGGGCGTTAAGGCCTAGCCCTTATAATTATACTATAGAGTATGTTAAAGGTAGTGACAATATAGCTGACCCATCATCCCGGTTATATGAAGGTAAAGATGAACCATTTGATGAGGCATCAAGTCCGTGGGAGGTCGCACATATAGAAGCAAACGCGGTGGGTTTTGTAACCGAAGATGAAATCAGGGAGTGTACCAAAAAGGACAAAATTTTGCAACAGGTAATATTATACAAAACATTTTGAATTAAAAATAGTCTAAAATGCTTCACTGTTCACAGGTTATAGAAGCCTTAGATTCGGGAAACTGGTCGAAGCATTTAAGTAGGTTTCAAGCGGTGTCTGAGGACCTGCTCATGAAAGATGGCGTGCTGACGAAACTAGGCTGTGCTGTAATTCCGGAACAGCTACGCCATAAGACTCTTGAAGTAGCGCATGCTGGGCATCCATTAGCAGCAAAGCAGAAAAGTATCCTCCGTGAACGAGTTTGGTGGCCGGGCATGGCTACAGATACTGTTGAATGGGTGAAGTCGTGTGTAACATGCGCCGTAAATGGCCGGCCAGAGAAACCAACACCTATGCAACGCATATTTGCTCCAAAGTCAGTTTGGGAAACAATAGCGATTGATTTTAATGGTCCCTATGCGAGATACGGGGGTGTTCTTATTTTAGTGATAATCGATTATAGATCGAGATACGCGATGGCAAACCCCGTAAAATCGACCAGCTTCGAAAACACAAAAAAGATTCTCGATGATGTGTTCAACAGAGAAGGTTTCCCAGAAGCTATAAAATCAGACAACGGTCCACCATTTAATGGAGAAGACTACAGAAATTACTGTAGTACGAAAGGCATTCGAACGATTTTCTCTACACCATTCTTTCCGCAACAAAACGGTTTAGTCGAGAACTTTATGAAAGTTGTGAACAAGGCGATGTCCACTGCACAGTCCAATGGTAGTGACTTCAACGAAGAACTGCAGGCGGCTGTAAACGCTCATAACGCGGCCGCTCATACGATCACTAGAATGCCACCCGAAGAAGTGATGTACGGTAGATGATCCGGCGAGGACTTCCACTGATGAATCGCGGTAGAGCAGATATAAATGAGCAGCTATTGAACACGAGAGATGCAGAGGCGAAGCTCTATTCTAAGGCTCATGAGGATGCTCGCAGAAGCGCTAAGCCGTCTAAAGTGCAACCTGGAGATGAAGTTATACTGGAACGACAATCGAAATCAAAAGGTGATACAAGATTCGATAAAAAGCGATACACTGTCTGCTACTCAGCGATGAGGATGGTGGCCAGGTTCGTCGTCATGTTACACAGACGAAAAAGGTACACCGTTGGAGAAATTTGGAAGAAAAGAAGTCACCGGAAATAACCACCACTGCAAGTCGACCTTCCAGAGACAGGAGAACTCCTGCTCATCTCTCGGATTATGTACAGCAAACTGAAAATATTCGATGAAATGCTGCGAGTGAAGTCTGTAGCCTAAAAAGGAAATACAATATGAGGAATATAAATAGAACAGCTACGGAAATAAATGAAATTGCTTACGCTTTGTGTTCTAATGCAGATTTACCAACCGATTCGTATATGTAGAGATTCGAAAAGAGAGAAAAACACAATTTCTAAGTGTGTAGATAGTAAGGTGTGTAGTGCCGTGTCTGAAATATCATGTCAAAAGTGCTATGTTTGTGGGGCTTTACCCAAAGAGTTCAATGGTGTAAGCAAAATGCAGTTCAATATACCCAAGAAGGAGGCGCTTTAATTCAGCTTTTCCACATTTCATTGTCATATTCGGGTATCCTTTGGACATTAACATGACATTTATTGTTTCTTGTTCACAAATTTATTATTATGTTTATAAATCAGGTTTATGGAATGCCGGCTACATATTGATTATCCGATTGGATGTAAAAAGTTGACAAGCTAGGAAACCTCATAAATAAGAAAGTATCGTGGCACGTAAATAATACATCCAAGAAGCGTTTAAAAGACAGATGGGCCTTAAAATAGACGTTCCCAAACAAGACCCAGATACATCATATGATGGAAACATAGGCAGAAGCTTTTTGATAATCCGTCGGTTACAGCTTCTGTTGCGGGATTGAACGTAGACATCATTGAGAAATCTTCCACCATTTTGTCAGTTATTTATTTTGGACAAATGCAGAAAAGTGTAAGATATATCATATTGAAACTTCCCAGATATATGTGAAGCTGTACGGCTAGTACAAACTACCGTCCAGCGTACACCGTGTTGTAATTCATGGGGCAGACACTGTAAGAGCTGACTGATTCCACGCCAAATCGGTCGGTCACCAAACTCAACTATCTTCGATTTTGATGAAACTTGGTACACGTCTTCGGTATGTTGAAAAAAAAAATCCACTGGTGTTAAGATTATTTGGATTCAAGAGTAACTTTTGAGATGGGTGTATGTTTTTTTTCCAACATTTTACTTGAAAAATCGTAGTTCAAAAACCATTACATTTAGAGAAAAACTTTATATGGGGAGTTGTAGAGAACTAAAAAGGCTTTGTAAAAAAATGTACACTGAAAAAAGTTTTTTTCATAAAGAAAAATCGAAAATAAATACTAAAAATCAAATATAAAAAACATATTTTTTAATATTTTTCAAATTTGTTTTGTGGATATTTGAGAAAAAAAGACACGTTTTGAAAAAAACTCTAGGATGGACGCTCTTTTAATAAAAAAGTTTTCCGAAGAGCGAACTTTGGTGCATATTTCAAATTTTGGTTATTCATTCGCAACCGTTTTCGAGATTTTTCGGATTTTATTTCAATAGAATGAAAAAACCTCAGAAAATTCGCTCTTTTCTTAAGTTAATCGAGATTTCCACCAGAAATGATAAATGTGAAGGTAAGAGGGTTCATATTCAAAAGCGCCTTTTAGTTTGTTCATTATGAGAAGCTTTCATTAAATTTCAAGAGATGCATCAAAATGCTGTTGGGTTTAGCTCTTTTGCAGCACTAAGACCAAAGCATTGCAAATTACTTGGCAGCACAGGTTCTCATAACATTTGTGTTTGCACCATTCATGAGAACATTAACTTGATGCTACATGGTCTTAGAAAATATTCATTCGAGAATGATTATAAATTGTGTTTTGAAGAAATATTATGTAGCTCATCAACTAGAACTAAAAAATGTTACCTCCGTGAATGCGAACGATGTCCAGGCTTTTCAGATTTTGAGAGTAGTTTAACAGACAAATTAGAAAAACGTGGTTTAGTTGAAATATCTTTTGAGCAATGGATTTCAACTGATAGATGTAGTTTAGAGACACTTGTTAAACCAATTGATGAATTTATTGCTTATTTTTGTGAAAAGTTGGAACAATTAGTATCCCACGATTTTGTCAAATCTCAGCAGTCTAGTTTCTTGAGAGATTATAAAAGTTGTCTTAAAGACGGCGAAGTAATAATAATTTGTGATTTTTCTGAAAATTATTCATTTGTTTTTCAAGATGCTGTTCAAAGTAGTTATTGGAGTAAAGAGCAAGCCACTATTCACCCTTTTGTCATTTATTACACGGAATCTGGAATACTTAAAAATATCAGTTTCATTGTTATCTCAGAAGTGTTGAAACATGATACGATTGCGGAGCAGGTGTTTATTTCAAAACTAATAAGCTTTTTGCAAACAAAAATTAAAGTAAAGAGAGCTACGTTTATGTCTGACGGGGCAGCATCCCAATATAAAAATAGGAAGAACTTTGCAAGCCTTTGTAAGTTTAAAAAGAAATACAATATTGATGCTGAATGGCATTTTTTCGCAACATCCCACGGTAAGGGACCTTGCGATGCAATTGGTGGTACATTAAAACGAATGGCAAGATATGCAAGCCTTGCTGTACAACATGAACACCCTATAAAAAGTGCATTAGAGTTATTCGAATGGGCGAACCAAAAAAGTAATGATTGTTTAACAAAAATGTCGTTTTGTTATGTATCACATGAAGAGTATGAACAGGGGGTAGTAGAATGGAATGAAATTTACCGACAGACTAAAACGATTGCAGGTACACAAAAGTACCACTCATTCGTTCCAATTTCAGAAAACGAAGTTTTTGTAAAACTGTTTTCGAATGACGAAGAAGGCAGGATTCATAATATATATAAAAGCAATCAATAGTTTATATAATGTTTATGTAATATTATCAATGACCGAGACTAATAAATGGTATATATATATATATAAATCCAACCATAATTCATTATTTTTGTCTTATAACTTTAAGTGAAGCTTTTTCAATCGACGAGCTGCTAAGAGTAAGTAAGAGGCTAAGCTAAGAGTAAGTAAGTAAGAGAAAACACATACATGTGTTTTAAAAAGGCTAAAAACACAAGAGAAACAATCGTTAGCTATTGTTGTTTTAATATCACGAGTAATTTATGAAAAGGGCGTATTTTTTGAGGTTTTGAAATTTTATTGAAAGAAAATCAGAAATATCTTGAAAACGGTTGCGTTTACGTGGTTTATCATTATGATCATTATTGTTTGTAATGATCTCCAAAACCATATTGTAACATCAAAATTTATTTATAAGAATGAATAACCAAAATTTGAAATATACACCAAAGTTCGCTATTTGAAAAACTTTTTTATTATAAGAGCGTCCATCCTAGAGTTTTTTTAAAACGTGTCTTTTTCCTCAAATTTCCATACAACAAATTAAAAAAATATTAAAAATATGTTTTTTAGATATTTTATTTTTAGTAATTATTTTTGATTTTTTCTTGATGAAAAAAATTTTTTTTTTCTGTGTATATTTTTTTAAGAAAGGTTTTTTAGTTCCCTACAATTCCCTTATATAAAGTTTTTCTCTAAATGTAATGGTTTTTGAACTACGATTTTTCAAGTAAAATGTTGGAAAAAACACATACGCCCATCTCAAAAGTTACTCTTGAACCCAAATTATCTTAACACCAGTGGAATTTTTTTTTTCCAACGTACCGAACTCATGTGCCAAGTTTCATTCAAATCAATGATGATCGGGTATGATTTTTGGGATTTCCGGCACATTCTGGATGGAATCCCTCAGCTTCTAATATTTTCGTCCGTCATCTATCAGAGGAGCCTCAAGAATGTCGAAATAAGGACATTAAAAACATTCGAGAGCATTGAGTAAGGAAATGTGCACGGTACAAATCAGTTCTCTTTTACATCCTCCAAACATACTAAGATTTATTTATTTGTTAACATTTTACAGTGTAGCCACGAATCACGACATTTTCAACCGTTTTTTGGTTTCTTCATACCCACTGATTTCTTGCCCACTTACAAACCATGGAAGGTTCTGCTTCATTATTTTTTTACACACTGAAAGTTAATTTTAGTTTATATTACAAAATCGAAGGTAATACTCACTAATCCATTCGTTGTTTTCAGCAACGAAACTGATTTGTTCTTTTTATGAAGATACATTCGTTATTAATTGCACGCGCAACTGTCAAAAGCACGAAGCTTTTGTTGACACAGAAAGAACATTCGTACATTGTACGGAAACAATACAAGGAGCTACGAATGTTTGGTCACAAATTTAGAAGAAACGTCTCTCTGGTGGTTGCATGAAGGACTGACAGATCTACTTTATCGACTCAAAATGTAATTGACAAAAAAGCGCAACCACGTGGAACTGTCCAGCGTTTTTTTTTTTATTGTTTCATACATGGGGTTCGAAACTGAATATTTGGAAAGTGCTGATTCTAAATCCGTGGTTCATCTCACTTGACCACGCTGACTCGTGAGAACAATTTTGCTTAATGAGCATGAAGTTATAGCTCACGACAGCGCTTTGATTTCTATTTTGGGATAGATAAATTATTTCCGCCCATACCAGCAGAAACACCACCGTCAATGAGTGCGGTATAAAAGAGAAGCAGCGATTGGCTGGTCATCACGAAGTTCATTTCGTGCATTTTACAAAAAGGTGTAATGATAGCATTTCCCCAGATAAAAAGCATTATGAATGTTTCATACAATAAACGAGACATTTGTTCTATGTACAAAATCCATGTTTACGAAACGCGTGAAAGCTACTTTACGAAAATAAATTTTATTGAATGCCTGGCACTGTATGCTGAGCACTGAGTGCTGAGCAGTTAGTGATGAGCACCTAGTGCGTGGTACTGAGTGTTGATAATTGAGTACTAAGCACTTAGTTCTGTGCACTGATTGCTGAACACTGAGTGCTAATCACTGAATGTTGAGCATTGATTTCTGAGGACTGAGTGCTGAAAACTGAATGTTAAGCCCTGAATGCTGAGTGCTGATCGCTAATTGCTGAACATTGAGTGCACAACACAAAATGCTAACCACTGATTTCTGAGCACTGAGTGCTGACCACTGACTGATGAATATTGAGTGCATGGCACTCATTTTTGAGCTGCTGAGTGGTGAGTGCTGAGTGCTGACCATAGATAAGGTGCGACTCAATTCTCTATGAGTGCAGTACGCGCTGCTACGAGACAGCACATTAGATTTCAAAGAGACGTGAAAGTGCAGTCGGTACTCCCGTGCACCCTTGTTTTGCAGTGCGATCAAAGCCGCACATCTCACTTCGAATTTGCTCTCGTCTCTTTAGGCATTAACGATTGCACTCTCCCTTGGCGTCTCTGTGCAATCACAAGTGCGAAAAACAGACACGGCGGCAGGCCCGGCTAGTTTGTGGATTAAGATTTTTTTTTTGTTACTAAAATAAAAAATTATAATTTTGATACCATTTACCAAAGCATGATCCAAAGCACAGAGTAATGCGCAGAGTAACGCACAGAGTAGAGCACTGTGCACTACTCATTATTTCTGAAAGAGAAGTGCATGTGCGGGATTCTGTCGTTCGTGCTGCTAAAAAATCTCTCACACGTTCGTTTTGTGCGCTCTTCTGAAACAGGAGACGTACAATTTAAATTTGGTGAAGCACTTGTCTATTTTGCACTGCTCTGTGTTTTTCGACAATCTCTGGTGCTGAGCCTCAAGTGCTGAACACTTAGTTCTGAGCACTGAGTGTTGAATACTGAGTGCTGGGCAATAATTGTTGAGTAGTTTGTGCCGAGCACCGAGTGTTGAATATGTTGAATACTGAGTGCTCGGCACTGAATGCACGGAATTTTGAGCACTGAATGCTGAGCATTGAATTTTGAGCATTGAGTGCTGAACGATTCACTGAGCACTGAGTGCTGAAAAATGAACGCTGAACACTGAGTGCTGATCACTGAGTCAGTGAGTGCTGATCACTGAATTTTTAACATTAACTACCAAACCAGTGTTGAACG
The DNA here is from genome assembly GCA_034211315.2 of Aedes japonicus. Classification (NCBI taxonomy): domain Eukaryota; kingdom Metazoa; phylum Arthropoda; class Insecta; order Diptera; family Culicidae; genus Aedes; species Aedes japonicus. The sequence continues at coordinate 17,685 of JASCZW010010483.1, forward strand.
CTGCATCCTTAGCTTTGAATTCTGTGCAGTAAATGCTGAACACTGACTGATAAATACTGAGTGCTCGGCACTAATTGCTGAGCACTCAGTGCTGAGTGCTGTGTGCTGAGCATTCAGTACTGAGCACTGAATGCTTGGCACTGTATACTGAGCACTGAGTGCTGAACACTGAATACTGAGCACTGATTACTAAACACTGATTACTGAGCACTGATTACTGAGCACTAAGTGCTGAACGCCGAATGCGTTCCACTGAGTGTTAAGCCCTGAATGCTGAACACTGAGTGCTAAGCACTGATTGCTGTAAAATTCACTGAGCACTGAGAGCTGTACACTGAGTGCTGATCACTGAGTGTTTGGAATTGAATGCTTAATATTAATTGCTGAGCAGTGAATGATGAACGATGCATGCGGAGCTCTGATTTCTGAGCCCTAAATGCTGTACACTGACTGATGAATACTGAGTGCTCGGCACTAATTTCTGAGCACTGAGTGGTGAGTGCTGAGTGCTGGCTGCTGAGTTTTGAGTGCTGAACATTGAGTACTGAGCACTGAGTGCTGGGCACTAATTGTTGAGGATGTGCTGAGCAACGAGTGCTTGGCACTGAGTGTTGAATATTGAGTGCTAAATGCTGTGTCTTGAGCACTGAGTGCTAAACAATTCACTGAGCACTTATGGCTGAAAAATGATCGCTGATCAATGTGTGCTGATCACTGAGTGCTTGTCACTGAATGCTTAAGATTATTTGCTGAGCGAAAAGTATTGAACACTGCATAATATACCCTGATTTTTGAGCACTGAATGCTGAACACTGAATGCTTGGCACTAATTGTCGAACACTAAGTGCTGAGTGATGAGTGTTGAGTGCTGAACACTGAAAAGTTAGTGCTGAGTACCGAATGCGTGGCACTGAGTGTTGAATATTGAGTGCTGGATGCTTTGTCTTGAGCATTTAGTGCTGAGCACTGATTGCTGAGCACTCTGTGATGCAATTTGATGTGGAACACCCTTTTGTGGTAAATTTTAGGAGCTGTTGATAGATCGGAGATAGAACGTTTATTCAAAGAAATGCGTCAAGTTCAATTCGACTTGTTTGATCTCACGCAACGGTCTTTGTTGAACTTATTGCCACATATCATTTTAATTAAACTAGTTTTCAAATAAAAATAAGTTCTTTATACTAGGAATCGATTTTTTTTTGGATCATTGCAGTTCCATGACGGCAAATCTGCTTTTTCCTACGCCCCCCCAAACGGCATCCAGCGATAAACATCCTTCGTTGTGACGCAATTATGCAATTGCACCGCCCTGCTTTTGATGGATGCCTCAGTCATCATGCATCATCCATTCATTGTATGTGAGAAGGGAAAATGCATCGTTGTTAGCAAATTTTTCACCCACTTTAACTAAAGTTGAGAACAGCGTCATCACCGAAGCATCTCATCCATCGACCTGCTCGTTGCACCGATCCTTTGCTTTGTCACTGAGTGTACAGCCGGGTATCCCAACGCACGGAAAGCTGGTTGCATTTATATTGGACTCATTTGATTGTAACACGACCAATAATTAGTTGGAAAGTTACCCGTTGTTACAAGTCTTCCCTGTAGCGATAAATAGCTGATCGTGGCAAAGCTCAGAATTTCATGAACGAATCTGACAAGAAGGTATTCCGTGCACTTGGAAACCCGACTGTTTATTTGCAAACCATATGAATCTCTTTCCCTCTGCTTTATGACTGAGTGAAAGCTGCATGAGAGTGGACGAGGGTTGCACAGAATTTAATTTATCCGAAGATTTTTCATCCACCCGGCACAGATTTTTCATCTCGTTCGCTCGAAGAATCCATGAATGCGATCAACACAAATCCCCAGCACTCCCCTGGTTGACGAAGAGCTAGGAGAGCTGGGTGACTCGGAGGGGGGAGCATTTTATTTGTCGTGCTGTCTTCTTGTGGAAATCATTTAAATGGAATGAAGCAATTCTCATCATTCTCCGGAAAATGTTGATTGCTCAACCAATCAGAGAGACACAATGAAGCCAACATAAACATTTTATTGGTTCAATGATTTGAGTCAACCGGGTCTGAGTGATGGTCATCCAAATCAGATGGAGAATTTGAGGGGTGAAAGCATTTCATCACCTTTTTCATTATGTGAAGTATGTTACACAAGTTCTATAACAAATGCTCACTATAAAATATCACGATCAGTGAGCTTTCATGACAAATTGTAGAATTTGTTTCTTTTTCCTTTAAAATGCAGAAACCATCTCCTACTCTCATCTGGAAAACTACACATCATTGCAAAGGCGAAGGTCTATCGCACAAGCAATGGGAAAATCTCTCACATGCAGGAAACGAGCACCTGAAAGAAAGCCTTGAGTTTTCCTAGCATTCAGGCTCGGCAAAGTGGAAGGTTGCAACATTTTATTTCAAATACTGCATCAGTAAGCTCGAAGCCGACGAAAAACTATGAATGGCTCAAAGTTTACAAGAGGGTTTTTGTTGGAAAATGTTTTGGAGTAGCTCTGAGGTTGTATGCTGTCGATGAATCCATTATAAACATTGTAAGCATTGCACTTGTCGTTGTTGAGATTATTGATCCAGATGCTTTTTTGTATTTTTTAGATTCAACGAATATCAGTTCGTGAAAGGTAAGTGAGATACATTTGATATTCTTTTTGGTAGAAGGCACTTCTTTCAACTGTTTTTGACCCAACATTAATTGCAATTCATCACCTCGTGGAGTAAAAAAAGTCCGAAAAACAAATCCAGGAAGTTATTTCCCGCGCCTTCAGTGCCTTTGCAAAGTTGGTCAGTCTTTTTTTTCGGGCCGAACTAAGTTCAGACGAAAACAAATACCGGCAGCGTGACAAACAAGTCGTGAAATGGGGGGTTCCTTTTCGATTCAATGGCGATGCCATGGAAATTGAAGGAGGGCAAGAAGCGAGAAAATTACAGAAAAGAAGAAAAGTTGGGATCGAACTCCGATCATTTCGGGGAGGGCAATTATCGGGAAGAGTTTCGAAACGATTCGATTTCAATTTATTTGCGGTGATTCTCGTTGTAAAGGTGAACCAATTAGGAATGATTAATTTGCTGACGGTAGACCCTTTCCGACTTTGGCGATTATTTTTACTTTCAAGGTGGAGTATTTTGTTTTGAAACATAAATAAAAAAATACAAGGATTGAATGAAGTGTTGAAATGTTGATGAAATGTTGAAATGTAATGCAATGTTGAAGAACAGAAGAAAGCTGTTTCTTAATATTCTTATAAGTTATCATAATTATCCGCATATATTTTCAGAAGCAGCGTTATGAGATACTTTACATCAAAATAAGAGACCAATCATTCATCCATTAAATTGTCTTTAAGTATTCAATAACATTTCTTGCTTTGGACTTAATAGTGCTAAATCTTGTGTAATTATATCATTGGGATTAAACATACTAAGACTGAACATATAAAAAGGTTTTTCATTCAAAAAAAATCAGATTCACATTGAAAACACTTCGGAACTCATTGATCCCTGCTTTTGAAAACTTCAGCCAAAAACTGAGTGGTGCTCGAATGTAGATGTTTCGTTAGAAACAAATGCAAAAAATAGCTTCAACACTTTAGTTTTCTCAAATATACTGAAAGAATTTTCCCGTTTTTTTTTAATTTCTTTACACCGTGTCCAATATATTCTCATACAAAATAAAACTCTATTTATTTCAAATCGGTAATCCAGATTTTATTGACAACTTTACCCATTATATTGTAATATAATACTGATCAACTACAGCATATGTTTTGGAATAACACCGCCTTTAACCTTCTTGACCAGCTCCAGACGTTTTTCGAAACCATCACAGGCACGACTTTCATCGACATTTCGTCCCAAAATTCGTTTGATTAAGGTTTTGAATTGGTTCATATTAGACGCCCTGTAGTCATTTACCTTCGCCAGCAAGTATGACTATACGAAACAATCCAAATGATTCAGATCTGGTGAACTGGGAGGCCATTCATTCTTGTCCAAATAGTCGGTCAAATTTTCTCGGCACCAGCCCTGAACGAGATCTGCAGTATGCGATGGCGCTCCGTCCTGCTGAAACACACAGTGATCATCTCCAAACACCTCTTGTACATATGGCTTGACAACTTTCTCCAAAACTTCTGTTTTATAATAGACGGCATTCACTTTAACGCCTTTTTCGAAGAAAACCAGTGGTAATTTGCCTCGCTTGCAAATTTCTCCTCAAACCATCACTGACGCAGCACTTTGGAACCGTGGAATATTCCTATCACTTTCTTAAACAGTTCCCGAAGAGAAAGCCCACAATTTGTCGTTCTGGACATTGTGGGATTGTTGCAAGACGAATAAATTTGCATCGGAAGAGATAAATTCTTCCCCACCGAGCCTCGACAAAAGCAGACTTGCTCTTTCGAGTCGTTTCTGCTTGGAAGGTTCCGAAACTCCGTGAACCTTACGTTTCTTGAAAGCTTGGAATCCGTCCCTGACCACTTTAACAACTTGTGCAGTCCGCATCGTACGAGTACGACCGGATCTCTTCAGGTCATCCAACGAGCGGATGTCACGATACCTTCGGATGGTTCGGTACACAAAATCCCGCTGTACTACAAGGTTTATCAAATATCTGAAAATATAGCACCCGGGCGCTCACCTTTCAAAAACGAAACTCATTCGTCGCTGGTAAAATATAAACACTGAATAAAAACAACCGGACATAACCTAAAAGCGTTTGTATAAACATAGTGCAAAACTACACCAACACATACGTGAAGCATTTTGAGTAGTTGCACGACACCAATGCAAGGGAAAAAGTGTATGAGAATATATTGGACACGATGTATGTCGTAACTTGACCGAGGTTTCCAGCCTCTGTCACAATGATACGAAACTGACACGCTTCCTGCTCCTCCCTGCTGGTTCGTCCGCTACTGCTATGTTTCGCCCGTTGTTTCCAAAATGCTTCACAAGAATGTCTCAATGAGCACAAGCAGGTTCTATTTATACCATGCGTGAACTCTTGTTTACACTGCGTTGCTAGAGCAACCAATCGGTGAGAGCTTCTAACGCATGCTCTTTATGATCAGTTATATCACGCTCAACTATTTTTACTGAAATGATTTTTATTATTAGCATTAATTTTGCGCATATCTCGGAACGTAATGCTATCGAATATTTTAATATTTTAGTTAGTATTGTTCCATACCAATTCTATCTACCACACTTTATTATCGAGATTTTCCGCCCTGTAGTCACTAAAATTCCTTTTGGGCTTTTGTTCGGGCGTGAGATTCGAACTCGTGACTTTGGCGTGAGAGGTATGGATGTTAACCACTACGCCGGAGTCACCCGAACACTTCTTTGCAGAGGTACCGCGACGCACATTAGAAAGCATACTGGAGACCTCTTCTGAGTTCAACGCAGTCCTGCCACTTGCAGTCATCGTTCATCGGAGTCATCATTAACCTGTTGTCGAAGCTGTGAAAGGGCTTCTTCAGCCTGCTTACCCAGGCAAGTACTCATTTTTCACTGAACAAGCTCTTCCTGATTGCCTTCCCGCTTGCAGTTTGCGCCAGTGTTGAAAAAAGTCCTCGTCAAAGCACATTCAACCACAGTAGCAACGAGGTCTGTTGCCTTCAACGTCATGCTACAAAACATGTTGACTTTCAACGCGAAGCCTCTCGTCGTGCAACAATAAAGTTGTAACCCCATACAAGTTCGATGACGCCCACTAATTGTTCGTCACAATCCCTTCATAGTCACGCAACAACAAATATGCGAAGAACCATAAGTCATTGTTTTGATGATGCATGAATATTTTGTAATCGATACACCTGAGATGATACATGACGAGAACCGGTATGTTTTGGTCGTTAAATCTAAGAATGGCAAAGGCGTCCTCTAAGGCTGTAAAGGGTTATTTATTTATTTATTTATTTGACAACATCTTCGACACAAAAGTCGCACAGACTGGTTAATCGACACTCTTAATTCTATATTTAAAAACTACTTTGCTAACATTAAAATCGAAACAGTCACACACTTCATTGAAACGTCTACAACATAAATCCAGTGGATTGTTCAGGCCGTAATTTGTTCGATGGCTGGGGATCCACAGCAGTTGCCGACTTCGGAGCTGACGAGTAGGTACATAAAACCTCACATTTTCGAGAAGGCTGCTACAGTCGATGTTGCACTTAAGCACGTCGAAAATGAACAACCTTTGCAGCATCACTCGACGACTCACCAGCGGTTGTAAATCGAGGAGTGCGCATCGATGTTCGTATGGCGGTAGGTTCACTGGGTCGTTCCATGGCAGGCCACGTAGAGCATACCTTATGAAGCGCTTCTGGACTCTCTCAATACGAGCTATATGGACGGCATGATACGGAGCCCAAACCTGCACTCCATATTCAAGTACACTGCGAACTAAAGCACAGAACAGGGCCTTCAGCGCATGCACGTCATTGAAATGGGCATGTGTTCCGGCGTAGGAAACCTAGCATCGCATTGGCTTTCGCAGTTGTCACTGAGATGTGTTCGTTAAAGCGAAGTTTACTATCAAGTATGACGCCAAGATCCTTGATCGACGTGACTCTTTCTAATGGCAAGTTTTTCAGCTCGTAGGCAAAAGATACAGTAGTCCGACATCGAGTGAACGTCATTACTTTACATTTCGCCGCATTCATTTGCATTCCGTTCATTTCGCACCAAGTTGAAACACGTTCAATATCAGCTTGCAGTGCACCGCAATCCACAAGCGACTTAATCACGCGAAACAGCTTTAAGTCATCTGCATAGAGCAGTTTCCCAGACTTGAGGCTATCGCACATATCATTGATAAAGAGTACGAATATCAGAGGACCAAGATGACTGCCCTGCAGGACTCCGGAAGGAATATGAAATACATTCGACCTAGCATCGTGCACTTTGACAAAAGCTTTGCGCGCAGACAGATATGATTTCAGCCATTGAATGATCCAAGAAGGTAGTCCCAGGCGGTTCAATTTTTCAATTGCCAATACGTGAGGTACCTTGTCAAACGCTTTTGAGAAGTCAACGTAGATTGCGTCAACCTGACACCGCTTTTCCAGCTCATTGATCACACTGTGGGTGTATGTCATGAGGTTCGACGTTGTTGACCGCTTTTACGAATCCATGTTGATGCTCGGATATCACAGGTTGCAAGGCAGGATACAGCACGTCATGTAATAGACTCTCGAAAACTTTCGCTAGGCAGTTCAAAATAGATATCGGTCGATAATTCTCCACGCAATGTGTGTTTCCAGTCTTGTGGATTGGAATTATTGATGCCAGTTTCAAGCATCCGGAAATACTCCTTCGATCAAGGATCGGTTGAAAATCGCTGCGACGGGAACAGACAGCGACTGAGCACATTCTTTGACAAAGACGGGCGGAATGAGATCAGGACCAGGACCTTTAGATGAATCGACAGCGCTGAGAGCTTTCTGAATATCGTCATCACTGAAAATGACTTGGGGAAGTCGAAGGTTATACGATGGAAGACTTTCAAGTATTGCTGCGACATTGGAGGTGGGTTGTCGTCGTGTACGGAATGAAAGAACTCGGCGAATAGATTCGCAGCTGCAACCGACGAGCGAGAGCTATGAGACTTGTAGGAAACATCAATGGGAACTCTGGTAGAACTCTTGCGATTGTTGATGTAGGTCCAGAAAGAAGAAGGATTTTGTCTGAAATTTGCTGGATACTGTCGACATACTCACGGAAACGAATCTGTTGCAGATGAGTATACTCCTCTTCAGCGAGCTTCAACTCACTCGTGTTCGTAGAATTCCTGTTGCGGAAGAACCGTTTCTGATCTTTCGTAAACGGTTACGACAATTGCGGAGTTGTGGCGTCCACCAAGGTTGGCTAAACTGCTTAGAAGGCCTACGAGTTTTTCAGGAACAGTGTCCCGGATGATTTGATGGATAGTTCCATAGAAAGTGGTAACTGAGGCATCGAGTGAATTGTTGTTTAGTAGCTGGTTCCAATCCTGGGAGGCGATCGTTGCATTTATGGCCTGATAATCACAGCGGCTGAAGTCCAGATCATTACGCGGCGTGATGCCTGATGAGAATCATCCTCGCGAGAACGGGCGTCCACAGTTAAAATGAATGGCTTATGATGAGCGTCAATTTTTAGAAGAGCAGATGGAGCCTCGAAGAGATCTATGATACATGGATCACTTACGAATACCAAGTCAAGTAGCTTTCCGTTCGCGTTCAGAAGATCATTCACCTGATAGAGGCCTGCTGACAACATAGACTCAACTAGGGCGAGCTCTTGTTCCGTTGACATATTAGTTGGCAAGTATCCCAAAATCTCTTCATCCAATCGCCAGATTAAATTTGGTAGATTGTAGTCTCCAAAGCATACGATAACATCACGGGGGTTGGCTTGACTTTGAATTTGGTTGACTGATTCCACGTGTCTTGCGTAGCTCTCCGGACAGCTATTTGGTCGAAGATAAATGCAGCAAACGAATAAGGAAAATTGCGGAAATACAACCCGAACAGCCGTTTGTTCCAGACTATCACAATCCACTAGATGTACGGCCTTGCTGTTCAGCTCCAATTTTACAGCAATCAGTACGCCACCACCTCTTCGCAGATTGCTGGTAGAAGCATTGCGGTCGCATCGATGAATAGCGTAGTTACATGCTAATTCTGCGGAAGCGATTTCGGTGTGCAACCACGTTTCCGTAAGAACAACAATATCGAAATCGCTGGCCAGCAGAGAGGAGCAGTGTGTTCGTTTTAGTTCTCAGTCCACGGACGTTCTGGTAGTATACGGTGAGTGGTTTAGAGGTGAAAGGACGAATGGGAGAGGGTTCTGAAATTAACACGGCTGGCTCGATATGCTGGTCGTTGGGCCTGCATCCACGTTCATAAGCCACGTCGGCTGTGATTTTTTGATTATCCATATGAAAATTTTATACAACATATTGATCAGTTGAGGCAGCAGAACACATTGTAAACATTTTTATAACCAACGTTCCTTCAAGAATATCTTCGCTAGAACATAATTTATCTGAAATTCTTATTTATTGTCAACATTTCAGCCGTATAAAAGGCGCAGCAAAAATGAAAGATACATACATATAAAATTCTACTCGGCTCATCCTTTTCGGTAATTTTGGCTACTGAAACTTGAATCACTGAAATTAAGGCGATCGAAGCGAAGAAATGATTGGAAGTAGGGTAAGGGGATGTTATGTTAGCCTAGCTCCCTCATTCGGCCTATGTACCAAATATGTAATTAGTTCAGCGATCAACAAAACTATGTTCGTATCAAGATGACCGATGTAATACAAAGCAACTCAGGCATTATTAATCAATTTACAATTGTTTACTTTCTTGTAATTAACGAATTGCTCAGATTTTTGGATATCATTATTTCACTGTTTAAGCTAAACAGGTTCTCTCCATGTTCTTCAAGTGATTTAAATTTGGCTAAATTGGACCGATAAACCAAATAATGCAGCCTAGATGTACAGACAATTGTCACACGTTACAAACTAACACATCACATAGATAAAATAACACGGATTTAACAAGAAAACCGTGGACCCAAAGTTAGGGACATATTTTTTACTTTGTTCCCAACTATGGCCTGTTGTCCAGATAATTTAGTAAACTTTTTGTAATTGGTAAAATTTTCAATGGATATGTATAAGTGTCGATTACATATTCTCCAAATGGCTCATCTAAACACAAACCAAAGGAACAAACCTGTGCAGAGTGTATTATTATGTTTTCATTATCAAAGGGCCACTAAATCATGTGTGAAAATCACATAAGTATCTCAAAGCAGTTTTAGTTGAGTTTGTATTGTGAAAATTTATGTTGAGTAAAGCGAACACCGCTGGCAATGCCTTAAATCATATAATTAGGAAGGAGACGAAGACTGCCTTTAATTATAAAATCGATTGAATGGGACGAAGTTGCATCCACGAATAGACCCAATTTGATGCTTTTAGACCGACATTACATCCATATCCCTCGAAAGTTTGTGACTCTACAGGGTGCGGCAGAAAATAATGGGAAAATCTGTTCTATTTCTTTCAAATCCCATTTTTAACTAATTCAAGCAATAATATCAACATTTTCGTGTGTAGTTATCTTTAAAAAGTCCTTTAAAAAAAATTATTCAATGTGTCCTCCATTTTTATTGATAACATCCTCGAACCGACGCCAGAAGCCAGAGCATCCATTTCGGACGTAATCCTCCGACATTGATTGCCATGTGCGTGTTATGGTTGACCTCAGGGTTTTCACACTAGGGTGTGATGTTTTGCAGGCTCGTGCTTCAACATATGCCCAAATCGAATAATCCAACGGATTAAGATCTGGACTGCTAGGGGGCCACAAATCCTTCGGCCAAAACTTCATGTTATCGTTCAAACATTGTTGGGTTCGATTGGACGTGTGACAACGTTTTGGTCCTCGGAGAAGTTGGGCTTTACCCTGGGAGGCACTTGGTCCTTTAAAATGATGATGATGATGGTCCCGCCACTTACCCTTACAAAGGTTTGAGCTAGACGATTTTATCTATTAGATAATTTATTTAAAAACAATTCAATCAGTTCTGCAAAACAAAAGACGAACTTATCTCATCTACAGATATAAACTTCTCCCAAAATTGTTCATTTGCTTTACAGCGATATAATTGTAAAAAGCTATTGATGTCAACCACAAATGTTCGCAAGTAATACCAGCGATCAGGGAATCCTTTAACAGTTCAAATCACAGAATCCCGTATAAGGACGTTTTCAAAAGACAAGCCAATATCCGATCCTGCCGCTATAGAGTCAATAAGGTTCCAACACTAATGGATTTGCCACCTTAGTTTTGGGCTGACCAAGGATATCCCCAAACATGGAAATCGAGAAAATATCCTAACCGAAAAAAATCCTGGACCGGCCCTAGTCAAACTTTTACTTTCAACCACAACAGAATTGACAGAGAGTTCCCCGACAATCAGCCGGGCAACCCACTACTATTTCATGGCATCTTCTCAAGCATCAAAGGCCATTATTTTTTTGTAAGTTCAAAAAGAAGTCCTTTTTACCTGCATACCGCGCGCGAGGCTCAAACTTTTGAAGACTACACAAAAAATAAAAACTACTTTAAAATACAATAACAAAATTAAAAACTTTAAATCTATCATCATCATCGAGGCGAAAAGTCTAGTTTGTTTGTGCCCCATGACAAATATAAAAACATTTAACAATAAACCATACAAAAATATCCATTGTAATAACATCGTCAAGATACAAAATTAGTCAAGAGTTATTTGTTATTTGTATTTGTATTTGGACTATAGGCTGTAAGCCCGTTACCCTTCTTAAAATTAGAATACGACATACATATTTTACACATTACACACTTAGTTGGCCTCTAAAATATAGTCTTAGTCTACCACGAATTACTTCTGTTGTCATATTAATAGAAATTACATCCTGTAGTCTGTTGAACTTATTCATAAATCTGCTTGTAGGCTCGTGCTGGGTGTAGTTTCTTGACCGCAATGGAGGATCGAATACCCTTCGTCGACGTAGAGAAACCGACAGCAATGGGCTCTCCTCTCTTTTAGACTTGATCAAGCTTCAATATCCACTGATTATCCTAATCATGCCATTGTATGAAGGGCCAAAGAGGTGTTGGGTGGATCGATAGGCAATATCACTAAAACGTATCCACAGGGATATAAAAAAATCTCCTTCCAACAACAACATTGAAACATTGGTCAAAAGAGCAAGCCATCTGACATAAGGATGCCCCAATGGGCGGGGAGAAGAGCCCACCCTCTATTCACAAACTGTCTGCAATGGGGAGTTGTCATTCCAACTCTCCCCATCCAGAATGCTTCAATCAGGTGCCCTGATGGTCCCTCTTATCCCTTTGTAAATGAAAAATACTACAAGCATTTGAATCTATTATATATGCTTTTCAGTCAGGTGATCCTGATATGCAAGAAATGCTGTAAAGCGTTAAAGTGTCATAGTTCTGCGGTTCCGCGGTTAATCATGTTTTCGTTGCTTTTCGGTGATAGCAGCAAATCACCAAAACCTGAGGTATCCTGAAGAAATTGGTAAGTTCTAATGAAATTTTACAAAACTAACAATAATAAATTTTAATTTACTGTTGGCATGGTCACTATTTACTGCGTGATGCTGCAATCCACCTTATTTTGCTGGCCTTATTGCTATTGCTCCTGAGCTAGCCAAACAAGGAAGATTTAATTGAAATGGAGATAAAGACAAATTACCAAAGAAAAAACAATAAGTTATGTTTAAATCATGTATGAAGCAAAATCAATAAAACAATATTATTAAATACTATGATATTGTGATTTATGACAAAGCAATGACAAAGATTGAGCTGTAAAACTAGACACTAGCCAAATGGCACACAGCGCTGTATGAATCAGTTCCTGGAGCTTATATGCCAATGGAGTGCGAGGCCGTTGGCTCCACCTCTTCGATGGATTCACCACACATCTCAAAGGTAATGTCGTCTGCAAACCCGACGATCTTCACCCCGTTCGGAAATATCAGTCGTAGTACCTCTTCGTACATCGTGTTTCATAGCACCGGGTCCAGGATTGAACCTTGCGGGACGCCTGCGGTGATCGGAACACGTTTCTGGCCTGTATTGATAACTGACCTTTTTCACTGGCACCAGCACGCGTTTCTGGAAATAGTTTCCCAGAATCTTGTACAGGTATTCCGGAACGCGAAGAAGTTAAAGCGAGTCAGCGATACCCGAGCAGGACCGAATAACTTGATGCCTTGGTATTTATGAGCTCAAATTAATAGGTAAAGAACCTGAGGATAATGCAATAAAATTGTTCCCACAATGTCTTGCGAATACCAAATTGAGGTAAGACAATACCCTATATAGGTCTATAAGCCGATGTGTCCCCTGGTGGCTTCCCTGCCTTTGGTAGCAATACAAAAGGCTGGATTTTCCAGGCATCTGGGAATACGCCCTCGTCCAGACATCTTTACATCGCCGCGCTGAACATTTCGGGTGCCAGTGAAATAGTCGTCAGGTCCTGGCGCTTTGTTTACCTTCTACGATTTGCCTATCGCAGTGATTTCCTCGATTGTAACGGTCGCTTCGTCCCCTTCGTCCACTCTGGTCGTGACTCGGAAAGAGCCTCCTGATGATGACCTGTAGTAACCCTGGTGATTGCTCGGTTGGAGCTGTCGTGCCCTTGGTTTTAGCCATTACCACCCGATAGTCGTCACGTCATGGGTTCACGTTGGCATTCGAACACAAACTGCCGTCTGCTGGCCTTTATTTTTTTTCTTAAGTGCAGCCTTAGCGGTGGCTAGCATCGCGCGGCGCACCGATCTTTCCAGGTTCGACTGCGCTCATTGCATCCTCCTTCTAGCTCGGTGCAGGTTTTCAAGAGGTCTGCGATCGTCTCTGTCCACCAGTAAACCGGCAACCTTATACCCCTTCTTTTGACCTTTCTGAGCATGGTTGCGTCGCACACTCGTGTAAGAAGTGCAACGAGTTGATCACCATGAGGATCTTGGGTATCGCTCAATATCTGTTCCCGCTCTAGCGCCTCTTTGAATACTTCTTAATCGAAATACGACGTCCTTCATCTGCGGACGAGTGGAGTGGGTGCTGTTCCCTCTGCGCGGTGCCTAGCTCTGTGGGTGAACCGCCAGGTGATCGCTATGAGTGTAGCCACCCTCCACCCTCCAGTTGTTCAACAGCCCAGGGCTGCAGAACGTCACGTCGATAATCGACTACGCTCCATTTCTATGGTAGGTTCTAGTAGTACCTACGTTGACCAGGGCTACATTAAGCCTGCCAGGGCCTCCAGCAGAATCTAGCCCCGTGGGTTGGTAAGGCGACTGTCCCATTCTAACGCCCAGGCGGTAAAGTCGCCCACTACCATTAGCGGGCTACGGCCAGTTAGCTCCGTTGTCATTCAATCTACCATTTGCGAAAACTGGTCTACCTATCTATGTCTGAAGCGAGAACTGGTCTACCCATCTATGTCTGAAGATTTTTGTTTGTCCTACTGCAATTGTAGACGGACTTGCATTACCAGAGCCATGAGGGAAAAGAATAATTTTAAACTATTATGCAACACTTGGATGATCTCGAAATAACGAAGTCTTGGATGGAGCGGAGCGCCTCAATTCCTGTAATCGATTCAATAGATTAGCGTTGACATCGGTTAAATCGAGTTCAGGGATGGAAAACATTGGTTCTCCGATTAAAAGATGACCCGGTGTCAACGCGGTTAAATCTTTAGGGTCATTGAAAAGCGGAGTCAACGGCCTTGAGTTCAGAATGGCTTCTATTTGGGTTATAACCGTCGTCATCTCATCTAGTCTAAGGGCTTTCATTCCAAATACCCGATGAAAATGGTGTTTAAAAGATTTGACGCCTGCCTCCCATAATCACCCAAAATGAGGTGAGCGAGCGGGAATAAAATTAAACGTTATGCCTTGACTGATACAGTAATTGTTCCAGATCTCTGATTGAAATTACTGCGCCCAAAGCTCTTTAAGCTCACGATTTGCACCGACAAATGTTGTAGCATTATCGCAGTAGAGATTACCCACTTTCCCGAGTCTAGCTATGATGCGTTTCAAAGCGTTTATACAAGACTGTGAAGAGAGGTCGAACACCACCTCAAGATGAATGGCTTTCGAAACCATACAAACGAAGCACGCAACGTAAACCTTAACTGAGGTTCCTCTACCAACAAGGGGGCGCAATAAAAAGAGCCCACAATAGTACAGACCACAATTTGCGAATACTCGAGCTGGTGTAATTCTGACTCCAGTAAGTGGAGCCATAATTTGGCTTGAAGGGTGTGGTCTGCAACGAAAACATTGTACGAATTCTCTTACTACTTTTTGGACAAGGTTTTTCCCACGAATAGGCCAATAGCGTTGCCGCATAGTCGAAAGTAACAGGGTTGGCCCACCATGCATCGTTTGAAGGTGAATAGATCGTGCAATCATCTTTGTTAGCCTGTGGTTATCTGACAACAAAATAGGACATCTAGTACCAATTGGTGCTGATAGTTTTACTAGTCGTCCCTTTATCCTCAACAGGTGATCATCATGTAAATACATTTGAAATCCATCTCAGCAGAACTATAATCCTCACCCCTTGCCTTTTTCAATTCCTTTATTTCATTAGGAAACGATTGTTCTTGAGATACCTTTATGAGGGAATTAAATGTGTTGTTGAATTCAACAGGGGTCAAATTGCCAACAATTCGATTACCTTTGTTGGAGCGAGTGTTGTGATAGAATCGATAACACCAAGCAATTACCGTTACGAATTTAGCTAAGTCCGAAAACCGATCGAATATATCCCAAGCAGATTCACCCATCGGTATCAAAGAAGTGATAGTCTTCCTTTCCAAGCTTAGTATTTCTTGTGAAATCGCACCGGCAGTGCCATTCGGCCAGAAATCCAAGGATTGAGTAAGATAACTAGGGCCGTGCCACCAAAGCTGATTTTTAGTATTTCTTTAGGATGCCTTCCACGTGAAATATGATCTGCGGGGTTATTTTCCGATTGAACATGCTCCAAACATGTCCACCAGAAAGCCTTTGAAGCTCAGAGATTCTATTAGAAACAAAAATGTTCTATGTGGAGAGAGAAGAATTAATCCAATGTAGAACTATAGTAGAGTCAGTCCAAAACGTCACTTTCCCAACAAATTCTGTCGTAGCATGAATTTGATTCACTAATTGGCATCCAAGAAGAGCTCTAACTCTAAACGAGATATTGATAGATTTTTGATTGGTGCTACGCGTGATTTCGAAATCAGCAGATTACTGTGCTGGTTTCCGGATTCGTCAACAGAAACTACACACACGCAACTTCCATAACCTCTTTCAGAAGCATCGCAAAAACAATGTAAGGAATAATTCCTACTAACCATTACTCGTCGGGGTACCTCTAGCTGATGCAGCTCAGGCAATTGTTTTCGATAATGTCTGCTAGTTCTGTAGGTAATGGATCATCCCATGAAAAATTTGCGGCCCACAGTTCTTGAACGAACATTTTCGCTGCAGCTCTCACTGGTCCTACCAAACCTAATGGATCAAATAATCGTTTAGTTATGCTATCCGAGTCCAAAAGTGAAGGTATCTTGATACTGAATTTATCTGTATGTGGATTCCAAAACAGTCCTAACGTTTTCACTGAAGCAGCATGATCGAGTTCTACTTTTTCAGGCATTTCTATTAAATTCGGTGGAATTTGGCTCAAAATTCGAGCATCATTTGCACACCATTTTCGAAGATTGAAACCTCCAATGGACAATAATTATTTCAATTCAACAGTGGCCTGTATGACCTCATCAAGGTCATCACCTCCAGCCAAAGTATCATCCATGTAAGTTACATTCGCAAAATACAAGCACCTAACAAAAATCGGCTACCTTCGTCTTCTGCTAATTGCAATAAAACTCGCATTGCTTGAAACGGAGCACAAGCCGTCCCATAGGATACCGTGGATAAATTGAATTTCAAGAGTGGGTCACCTTGATTACGTCGCCAGAACACTTGTAGTAAGCCACGATCCAATGGATGGATCCAAATTTGCCAAAACATTTTTTAAATATCGGCCTTGAAGACAAACTTAAGAATTCGATAATTACATACAATGCTCAACATTGTGGGTTGAACCGTCGGACCCGCATATAAAACATCACTGAGTGCTAGTTGGTTTCCTCCCCTAAAAGACGCGTCAAAAACAATTCGTGTTTTGGTTGTTGAACTATCGGGTCGGTATATTGCATGATGAGGTAAATAAAATTGAAGGTTACCTGTTGGTCTACTGGGCTCGTTATGCCCCAACCACGCGTATTCATCCATGAACTGGAAGCATGCATCTCGAAAGTTCGGATCCTCTTGGAAACGTCTTTCCGTTGTCAAAAACCGGCGTTTTGCTTGCTTATACGAGTCACCAAGGAACGGGAGGCGATCTTCACGTAACGGTAGACGGACTATATACCTTCCATTTTGATCCCGTGACACTGTTCTACGGAAATGATCCTCGCACCTCTGCTCTTCGGGATTCTCGTTAATGCTCTCTAAATCCCAAAATCGTTGGAGCATACCATCGAGGTGTTGGCCTGTGCTGACGATACAAATAGATGGGTTTGTGCTCAATATAACCGAACACGGTTTGCTGTAAAGATGGATATCCATCAGCCATATGGTATTTATCACTTTCAATTAAACGGAAGAACAATTCAGCCCCTATTAACAGATCCACCTCAGCACTGATATTGGATTTGGGGTCAGCCAAAACCAGCTTTCGCGGAATATCCCAATCGGAAATATTTATATTTTTGCTTGGTAACACCGCGGGAATTTTTGTTATAATTAGACGTTTCATCACTATGTTAAACCCGTTTACGCGAGAAAACACTTGTACTTCTACCATTTCAGTTATATGTACCTTTCCTTGCCCAATACCAACAACATCCATGTTGGTTTTAATGCGTTTCAACCCGAGGTTCCTGGCTAATGGTTCGGAGATAAAATTGTATTGCGAGCAATTATCTAACACGACGCGAGCAAATCTAGTCAATCCCGATACGTCTTTCAGCTTTATCACTGCGGTAGCCAAGAAAACTTCACAACCATATCGCAGTGGATGTGTGTGGTACGAATTATCAACTGGTTTTAATGTTTGTGATTCTACGAGTGGAGTACCCGATAACTATCCTCAAAAACGCGTGGGACTAATAGTGATGAGAGAGATTGATAAGGCTGGTATGTGTATTGCTGGGTTACCTCAGATTCATCTTGACGTGAGTGATCCGTTATCATAAACGTTTTCGCGATACTACCACCAGTGTTCGACACTGTTCCCGAGGTTGGTGGTAAATGTAATAGAGTGTGATGTCGATTGGTACAAACACTACATCCAATCGAGTTGCAATTCTTCGTGAGATGGACACCATTCAAACAGTAGATACACAACTTATGCCGCTTCGTTACGTTAAACCTTTCTTTTGGTGATAACCGTTTAAACTGATCGCAACGATAAATGGGATGACCCTGCTTGCACACTGGACATTTGTTTGATGGCACAGAAATCACGAGAGCAGAGAATTTAGATTTTGGGACCGGTTGAACTTCGCATGCGGTGGTGTTAACCTGGGACAACTTGACCGACTGTAGCATCCTAGCTTGTTTCCGAAAAAAATGCGATAAGTTCCTCGTAGGTTGGTCTCTGCTCTTCATTGCAGTGATTCTTCCATTCCCTCAAAGTATTAGAATCTAGACGATGACTCAACCCTTCGACAAGCACCGAAATCCAGTGTTGTTCCATCCCCTCCAACTGATTTAAAATACTAACATGCCGATCAAACTGGTCTACCACTCACGTTCCAACGGTTGAATCGAAAACAACGCGGCGAGATGTCTTTTGATCAAAAGATTTGGGTTATTGTACCGTTTTTCTAATAACCTCCAAGCTATCAAATAATTGTCTGCACACATTTCCAGAGAGGAGACGATCCTTTGTGCCTCAGATTTGAGCGATGCTTTCAAATAATGTAATTTTTGCACTGGTGTTAATTGTAGATTTCCATGAACAAGTGATTTGAATACATCTCTAAACTCTACCCAGTCCTCCGGGTTCCCATGGAACTCGAGAATTTTTATTTCGGGTAATCGGACAGATTGGAAAACTGGAACAGGATTTAGAGGCTCACGTGTTACACTACGAACGTTTCCACATGGCAATTTAGAC
>JASCZW010010484.1:0-36461 GCA_034211315.2 Aedes japonicus
ATATACTGAACATTGACAGGATTGATTAAGTTTCCCAGAAGTTCAATGCAGACCTATTGGAAGTTTCAAGATAATCATGAAGTTTGCTCAGAGCTACAGAGAAGTTCATTGAATTGCCGAAAAAATTCTCCAACGTTTCGGGAAAATTGGTTGAACTTTCAAAAAAAGCAAAAAATATCATCAAAATGATGTTCATATCGCAGAATATCACAATACCTTTAATAATTCACGAGAAATTGAAAAAAAATCTGGGAAGTTGGTCGACTTACACGACTTTATATATAAAACACTTAAATCGCATTTTTTGAGATGTTCAGAATCTCCAAGTTTGCAATACGGCGTAAATTCCGCAGAAATTGATTAAACATTAAAAAAAGTATACTACAACTGCTATGTTTGTATTCTCCATACGTGGGGGTAACGGTGTATGATAATGCGGACGGAAATGCTCTCTCATCACCGCGGAGCCCCAAAGTGGACAGTATTTTTGATAGTTCCGTCGAGTGTACGAGCGAGGCTGTGAAAATTAAATAGAAGTTTTACAAATTGAGCAGAAGGGCATGTTGAATGGTACTCAGACCAAGGAAATACTCCCTTTTGCCTACCCAGCACGTGGATAGTATTGTAAAATAATGACTCCCCTTTACTTCTGGGAAGTTACTGCTTGACATCTTGGGTAGTTCTTTAAACTTTTGGAAATACCAAAACAAATTTGATAAGTTTTCTTATCTTTTGGGAAGCTCCCAGAATTTCTTCATAAATGGTTGAACTTCTGGGAAGAAGTCATAACTTTTCGGAAGTTCACTGAACTCATGTGAAGGTGCCTGACTTCATGGGGTATTCCCTGAATTTCACAGGGAAACGCCGCTGAAATTCGAGGGAAGTTCTCTGACTTTCTGGAAAGTTCCCAGATTATATGATGTTCCGCAAACATCAGGGGCAATGGAAAAAACTTCTGGAAGTTTCTTGAATTTCTCAAGAAGAATCCACGAGATATCTGATAAAATTTCCCTGAGTTTCTGCTGGATGTTCCATGAACTTATGCGGTTTTTTTCAGATCGGTTTCTTCACCTTTTTCCGGTGCTGGGGGAAGCAAATACCTACGAGCCGTAAGTCTTTCAGGATAGCTTTGCAAAAATTGCTCATGGTCCAGCAGGCTGGTTGACTTCCCTCTCCTCACATTTTCATCGAGAAACCAAGGTGTGAAAAATCGTACGCCCAACATCCGTAAAGGCAGCCGGTTCACTTTTGTGACGAGGCTCAGGCCGACTTTTCGAGCTGCATTGCAACTTGGCTGGAAATTGTCATCAGATGACTCTGGATTGTCGCATGTCCCTGGAACATCTTCCTTGGCATGCGGAAGCAGGCTAGATAGTGCTTCTTGTCGTAGGTTGGCATGTCGGTGACGATAATGGTCATGGAAGAGCTTCTGATGGCCGGAAACGGAAATCATGGTCGACGTTGGGGCGCCTTCCGGGAGGTGACCCTCTCCCGTTTCAGACTCTTGCTTTTCCGCGCTGCCAAATTGAGAAAATCAAGCATTACCATATCGTTTTGAAAAAATGCATGCATTCACACACTAATCTTCAGCCAAACGAAGAGGTCACTACTGGCAGTAAAAAATATTTGGTTTAACCGTTTAACCGTTTAACATGGTAAAAAGTTTGCCGAAAAAAAATCCGCGAACTCTGAAAACCGACATCTGATCTCTGATGTTGTATGATGGACATGAGATGACGGGTGTTGGCGGGTTTAACAACAGAAATATAAATATAACACCGGTGCGGGAACTTGGTCTGTTTTGCTGGTTCTTTTTCAAATTTTACTGATATAAATCAAGTATAAAGTTGTTCCAAAAACAGAACACCACTGAAAAGATGCCCTAAGAGTGACGCTTTCTTTTTTATTTTCAAAACAATCGATCAAATATAATTTCAATTTTACAATGGATGAGAAAAACATCGGCCGAATCCAAGCAATCCGTTCAAATAGTGGTAGGAGACTTTGTTCCATCAAGAAGTGACAATACAGGGGTTCGATGGGCCTGACTTCAAGCGTGGTCGTAAGACACCGATGGGGCCGAACGCTGAGTGGACCGTCAAAATGGACACCAGAAATTAAAAAAAAAAATAACAGCATCGGCGTGAATGATCGGACGAAGCGCGTGGGTTAAAAGCTGACATTGTGAATATATCAAAAGAAGACATGTTTAGCTTATTGCTAGATGCACTCTCGTTTTTATTCCTGCTCGAGTGATTTTCAGACTCAGTCACCACTTTGAAGTTGAAGACACTGCTTACGACCAAAAAATAAGACCACCTTTCGATTTCCATAGTTTGAGTTCCATGTTGATGAAGTTTACTAATGATTTATTTGGCGCTGATGGTTAAGTGATCCGTACATCACAAACTAAAATTATGATTCAGCATTTGAACATTGTTTATGGTCATCAAAGGTGGGTTTATGTTGTCATAGGCGGTGTCTGTAATTTCTCAGGTGGTTAAGAAAAGACTATGGATTTAATCGAGATAAAAACTCAAGTTATTTCTAAACTATTGCCAAAATACACAACCTATTAGTTCACGGGAAATGAAAGCTAAGCCCCAAAACATGACCATTTTATATCAAATCTTGTGTATTGTCCGTCGCTGCATAGCTCTTGTAATAATTTGGTAGTCCTCAAAGGTAATATTTTTATTGGCTTGTAATGATGTTCCATTTGTAAAACTTCCTTGATTATTCTGATGTTGTGATTTCACTGATATATTTCATTCAAAGTGAAGCATTTCAAGGACAAATCCTAGTTAACGTACCAGGCCAAATACAAAATTATGAACAAAGCGTCACGTGGTTTTAACATAGATTAACTCTAAGACCAGTAGGTTCCATACAAAAACGATTTTTTTCTTGGCTCAGTCAGTACTAGCACATCGGTCCCAAGCTTAATGATGCGCCCCTAATAATGAACACACTCTCAAATATTCTGTCAAAATCACACAGCAAATCAAAACAAAGGCGCAAATATGTACAGCAAGGTGCTGACTTCAAGGTGTATTTCGGACCAAGAGGTTCTACAACAGTGAACCAATTTCAAATCGCTAGTTGCATATTGATTTTTGGTTACCGGCTGATGTTACCGGCATTATAAAAGACTGCATTGGAATTGAGAACAGTTCGAGAGAACCCTAAAATCTCGGATGGCAACATTGCCATAAAATACAATACTATCAAAATTCCCGTCTGAAGGATTCGTCCACGCAAAGGCTATCGATCTTATCGTGCCATCAAGCAGCCCAACCGGACACCGAAACGAAACAGAATGGCCAACACACGCACTGCAGTAGCCTATACAGGTCGTTTCTCAGGAGTTACCCGGGATTGATACCGATGGATGACGAATTGATGAACTTTGGGCAGTTTCAGGGCAAGTGAATGCGGTTCAAGAGATGTCCCTAACCCATGTTAATTCGATCTGCAAGCAATTTACAGTAGCGCACCAAAAAAGTTGAGTTTTCGTTACAAATAAGTATATAAACACAAAGCTCTGCTACGGAAGATTGCCTCGGAAAGACGCATTCTACCATTAATCAAAGCCCACAAGGTTTCACAGTTTCGACACGTAGCACTCTTCCTCCCCCTTATCGGTTGGAGCATATTTTGTTTAATATAGTACTGATTAGCAATCCTCAGAGTACAAAGATAGGCGGACATTCAATCTGACGTTTCGTTTACAATCTGTTCGTTTTGTTTACAAAGGCATAGTAAAGCACATAGTAAAATGTTAGAGCTTTGTTCGTGACTTCATCGTTGTCAGCTTACATTGTTTACATTTATAACGAATGAAGCGATTCATTTATTATATATTTAAAAAATATAAACTTTGAAGTGTATTTCAAAGTTTTGCACTAACCACTAAATCATCGAATTGCGTCAACATTAGCTTTATCCGATTTACTAAGATGCTGAACACCAAAAAAATTGCGAATGTTCTGTGGCTTAGTACCGGATTTTCCCTAGTTGGTTTTATGCGTCCATATAGTGTATGTGATTGGTGAAAGCTATTTGGTGGTTTTCTGTAAACTTTATGTTTATTTTTTATCATTTCGAGCATGAGCAGTTATATTTTGCGAAATTTTGCGGCTGTTGTCGGTAGAAGTGTCCACGGAGCGATTTTCTTTTAGCATCCCAACAAACATCAGTGTCTAATAACCGCTTGTTCAAGCAAATTTGGAGAAGTAATTCAACTTTCTAAAATAAAAAGCTGAACAATTTCTCCAAATTTGTTTGAATAAACAGTTATTCAGCATTGATGTTTGTTGGAAATCTCTAACGGCTGTGTATTATTTGCAGATAGCTTGTTCTGCTTTGTTTGTTCTTTCCTGTAGTATTGTATTGTAGTATTTAAGTTAGGTTAGGTTTACAAATCATATTTAGAACACACAATTTCTTGAATGCACAGAAAATTTATGTGTGAAAAACCTAACTTTTTATTAAACGTTTGGAATTTCTAACTTTATCTGTTAAATATAATCTTAAGTTATCTAAAGCAAATCAGATAGTTACAATTTTCAGATTCCACCTTTTTCAATCGTAATTCACTCTACACAGTATAATGACCCTTCTTCTTTTTTCTTCTATCTCCTTTCACGTTCCTTCGTGTCTGTCACCTTGACAGGTTTTGTTGACAGGTTCGTTGACAACTTGCGTCCGCCCCTACTGTACCGCTCTCAGTTTAAAATTATGAAAATACCTAAAGCAATCCTGGTTTACCAGGTTGTAAAGGGCGATACGGTCAAAATTTGGTCAATATCAACTTGACGTATTTCTTTCAATTTTGCATTTAAAGGCCTGAACACCCCTCATTTTGAAGGTGTGTGTGTGTAGAATGTTGCTCCTATTTGGATTTTGGAATTCACTCTTCAGTTGTCAAAATGCCGTCCAAGCAAGAAGAGCAGCGTATCAAGAATTTTGCTCGCGCATCGCGAAAATCCGAGCTACTCGCACGCAAAGTTGGCAAAATCGCTAAAAGTTGCCAAATCAACCATTACAAATGTAATTAAAGTGTTTGAGGGAACGATTGTCGACAGCCAGGAAGTCTGGATCGGGGAAATCGAAAACCGGAAGCCGCTGAGACGACAAAGAGAGTTGCCAGTAGTTTCAAGCGAAACCCTAACCTATCTCTCCGAGATGCCGCAAATAAGCTGGGTGTATCGTCTACAACCGTGCATCGAGCCAAAAAACGAGGCCGGACTATCGACTTACAAGAAGGTAATGACTCCAAATCGCGATGATAAACAAAATACGACGGCCAAAGCGCGATCCCGGAGGCTGTACACGACGATGCTGACGGAGTTTGACTGCGTGGTAATGGACGACGAAACCTACGTCAAAGCCGACTACAAGCAGCTTCCGGGAGAGGAGTTTTATACGGCAAAGGAAGGGGAAAGGTAGCAGATATTTTCAAGCACACGAAACTGTCAAGGTTCGCAAAGAAATATCTGGTTTGGCAAGCCATCTGTACCTGTGGCTTGAAAAGCAGCATTTTCATAGCTTCCGGGACTGTCAACCAAGAAATTTACGTGAAAGAGTGTTTGAATAAACGTCTGCTGCCTTTCCTGAAGAAACACGGTTGTTCCGTACTGTTTTGGCCGGATTTGGCATCTTGCCATTACGGTAAAAAGGCCATGGAGTGGTACGCCGCCAACAACGTGCAGGTGGTTCCCAAGGACAAGAACCCTCCCAACACGCCAGAGCTCCGCCCAATTGAGAAATACTCGGGCTATTGTCAAAGCGGAACCTAAAGAAGACCAAAAAAACTGCTAAGGACGAGCAGCAGTTCAAGGAAAACTGACTTTCTGCGGCGAAGAAGGTGGACTAGGTGGCTGTACAAAATCTGATGGCAGGGGTCAAGCGTAAGGCCCGGCAATTCAGATTTGGAAAAGCGGAAGCCTAACTGAATATTTTTCCTGAATTTTATACTAATTGATCTTGTAAAAGAAATTTAATTTGATTTTTTAAATAAACGATTTCACCGATTTACACGCGTTTTCCCTTGACTAAATTTTGACCGTATCACTCTTTAAAGCATAGAGCATACGGACGGAGAACAGCGCCCCTTGCACATTGTGCGAGAATCATCTCGTGAAATTGACGCTTCCAAACGACGACCTCGCATTATTCTGTAAATGCCGAAGTTACATTCTACGTTTGTATATGATGACAGGCTGGGTGGGCGAGCTAAACTTATTTGAGAAAATAGTCATTTTTATGTTAATCTTTTGTTTAAATTTCAGACTCCATACTCAAGCATCCGTCGTCTACGATCCAGTTACTTGCCGGGACGAGTTCGAAAAATCATTTGGACACTCTAATTCAAAATTTGACAAACGGTAATCTCGATTCGACTTTTGTGTATGATGACGAGCTTGGAGGGTAGACTGTTAAATCTGGTGGTTGAAAAGGAACACATTTCTTATTTTATATTTCAGATAAGCAAACATTTCCTTTAGAAGCTACAACATCTCTGATCGAATTGATTACGAACGGTCCAGCAACATCTTGTGCGATACGAAACTTAAATCGAGGCAAGGCTTCGGATCCGGAACAGACGAATGTTGACTATAATAATTTAGTTTCGATGACTTCACATCAAAGGCACATTTCAACAATTTCATAAGAGGAATCATGTTGAATTAGAGAGTTCCCCTTCAAGTGTTCCAGCGAGCTTGAAGAACGTGGTGCATTTCAGGAATTTCTCAATGTTGGACAAGGGAACCAAAGCATAGGAGTGGGCGCTGCGGGTACCATTCTGCATTCTGACTTGCCTGTTGCAAGCAGTTGCGTGTGGAACATGTAGTATACTTTACTCTACTCTTAATGTGAGCTACAACAACGGTAAGTTTATTTTAAACTTTGGTAAAAATGTATTGAATAACAAACAGATTAACTCATTTTAGTGAGATCCAGCCCCTTGAGCGATCGTTGGCCGAAAATAACAAAGAAAACTCTAATGTGAAGCGGGAATATAATATTCTGTGATGATAAATATACTGATCATCCTGCGGAAAAAACATCGAAGCGAATGTTCAACGAGTGACCAGTATCAGCTACTAATCGGAAATATGTCAAGTCACACTTTCTATTATTCTATATATTTAGTTAGTCTAAGCGTTGCAATGTTCTGGGAGTTCCCATAAGGATTGACCAATTTGTGTGTGAGCGAAGTGAATCTGCTGCTTTGAGCATCATCTGTCAAGTGGTGTAAATAATGAAGTTGTGCAATATACGCTGTATCGGTAAAATGTGACGCAAAGGAGAAGTGTCGGCGATTATAGAATGCCATCTGGCTACCGTTCACCAGGTGTTTCACCTTCTTTTTGGACTATATCTACGGAAACCGGATAATACACGAGCTCAGTCTACACGCACTGCAAAAGTTGTGAAATTGGTTAATGAGAAAGTGAAGCGAAGGTCAATCCGGAAGCTGGCTAAAGAAGCAAATATCTCGACTTTCTCCATGCATCGATTGGACAGAGATGACTCAACAGCATCATCCAGGATTAGGGTGAAGCGCCATTTGATAACTGGACGAAGCAAAGCACTGCTGCTTGACTCGGATCTAGTGCTGTCTCAATTGAAAAAATATTTTACTCTGGTTTATTTCAACTCTGAAAACTGAGGATATTCTGAGGATATTACTGAGAGCATCCCACTGGAGTAATGGTGTTTGGAGTGGTCGCCTCGAATGAGTTGAGGATGCCTCATAAAAGCAGTTGTCAAAGTGAACACTGAAGTTTTTTCGAATCTTGATCAAGTGAAAACCCTTCATTCCTATGGGACACACTGTATTTACGAAAATTATGAGCATGGGCATGAGCATGATTGACCGCCTGAGGCTCCAACTTCGTTATTGCCAGTTCAGCTGTTATAACCCAGAGAACCAATAGATGATGCTTGGGACCAGCATACATCCTCAATGTGTAAAAACTGGTGATCCCAAACCAAGACAATACCAGCGCCGGCCTCGCCCGAATGCA
Organism: Aedes japonicus; assembly: GCA_034211315.2. Taxonomy (NCBI): domain Eukaryota; kingdom Metazoa; phylum Arthropoda; class Insecta; order Diptera; family Culicidae; genus Aedes; species Aedes japonicus. The sequence continues at coordinate 8,037 of JASCZW010010484.1, forward strand.
AGTCAAGTAGGGATGTGTAGCAATATGTTGACGTGATACTCGCTTTTTTGGAAGCCGAGAACACCTGTGCACTTCCACGAGAAATCACTGGAATGTTGGATAAAATGGTTAGGTTTGCAGCGGGATCCGTTCTGGTAAACGGTGTGCTGAATTCAACGGACGTCGGCAGCGAATAAGATATTTAACTATGTTCCCGAATTTATTCTCTGTACAGAAGTGCACACTAAAGTTATTCAAATTTTGGCACCGATTTTATCCAGTTGGGATTTATTTCAATAGAATACAAAAATATGTTAATATGTTGAGTTTGAGGACTGATTTAAACCAACAGTAGGGATGCTGTTGGGGCCACTCACGAGTGTGGGTGGTTTGTTTCAAAGGAATACAAGAATACGTTAGAAACAACGAGTTTGAGGGCCGATTTAAACCAACAGTAGGGATGCTGTTGGGGCCACTGACAAATGTGGGTAGTTTATTACAGCAGAGCACAAAAATATGTTAAAATATCGAGTTTGAGGACCGATTCTAACCAACAGCAAGGATGCTGTTGGGACACCTCACGAGTGTGGATGTATATTATGTATAAAGTAAACACAATAAACAGAAGACCGCTCTGAAACAAATAAATTATTAGATTCAACCATTTTTCACTGAACCTTTTTCACTTAGTATGCTCAGATATTACCTAGATATTAAAACAAGTTATTGTTAAATAAAATGTCATGGCAAATAATAAAGAATCACTTAAAGAGATAAATAAAATGGCCCATTTTTATCATTTTTATGATCTTAAAAATTCAATTTAAAATACACTATTCGTTAAATTTTGTCAGATCCTCAGCAAATCAATAATTGTGTAGTTGTTTATCTAAACATTTATTAACATTGAAAATAGATGAGTAAAATGAATATCGTAGGGATTTAAAATTTTTTTTTTTAAATTTGACAAGAGAATCAGTAAGAATCTGGCATTATTTAATCCTTATTGTATTAACCCTTCAGAATTCATTTTAGGAATTTGAAAATATCTAAAATGAACTTCAGTAGTGAAGATATTTATAGATGTGGACACTGTATGTACGATCATTATGTTTACAAAACGGCGAAATTGCGAAGAAATATTTTCAGTGTACGATTTAAGTAAACAATACAATCTTCCAGAAAGATTGGCTTTGGCATGATTTTTTTGAGATTTATACTTCTGAAAACGCAAGTAGATGTTCAAGTTTCACCCAAAATTCCTGAACTAAATAAATCTTCGGTCCCATTTTAAAAATTTCCTTAGCATTTTAAAATGAAAAATTGACAGAGTCATTTACACCGTCTTCGTGGTTCGACGTTGTTCAGATTGAAGAGTGAACATTGAACATAGAGCAAATAAAAACGGACAGGCTTTTAATGCAACACTCAGTGGGCTTGTAGCACAGAAAACAGACATCCAGGCTCGAACATTTTTTACTGTGTGCATTTTTAAAAGCAAACCGTTGGAAAAACAACACCGCCTAGTTTAGGTTTCACCAAACTAAAATTGACAGATTACACTCCTGCTTCACTTTACTCAATTTTGAGTACACCGTATGCTATCTTTTTCTCTCACGGAAATGTTATTAAATTTTTGTAAAAGTGGATCTACTCAAAAATTTAGTTGATCCACTTTTTAACGAAAATTGAGTAACATTTCCGTATGAGAAAAAGAGATAGCATGCAATTGTACTCAAAAATTGAGTAAAGTGAAGCGGGAGTGTATCAAATCTCGAAGCGGGCAAGTGGCGCCAGCAACATACATTTCACCAAAACTAACGGAAACGAGCTGTAATTTTAAAATTGCAGTTACATAAATTTACCCACGTAGGGCACTCCAGCTTGAATGTCTGTTCTCTATGCTAGTAGGTACACACATTATCGGTTTGCGAAAAGGTCCACAGAATCGGAGCGAGAATCGAACCCTCTCTTCGTGGCACAATTTACTTTCATCATGTTATGTCTCCATTTTTGTACAAAATGTAATAGGAATTTTCAAAACTTCCCCAAATTTTCCATCTGTCCCAAAACTCAAGAATCCTCTCCGTTGATCAAGTTGTGGCGCAGTGAGCAGCGTGCTACGATTGCCATTAGTATCAAAGTCGCGTGAAGGCAAACGAAGAGCAATTGCTTTTGAAGTGGCGATGATGGTTGGTGTAAACAGGCCAGAGTACACCGAGCCGTCGATCGACAGAGGTGGTGGTTAGCTATAGCAAATCGAACGTGGTTAGAAACATTGATCGCCGCCACCACCAGCTAAATCCCGATTGAACCGAAAACGCATCGTGAAAAAAAAAACTGAAACAAGTTTTGCATTTTTCGCCATACATGAGCCTAAGCGGTACGACTACTTAGCGTATTAGTTAGTTGGAGTGTTTAGCTAAATGTGCGTTTTAGTTCATAGCCACACGGTCGTTTCAGGTGGTTACACCTATGCAGACATAGCAATGTTGTCCGATGGAGTTGAGGTTGATGGGGGTTGAGAAAAAAAAATATGGTGTTTCGTTCATTCATGGATTCGGTAAAGTGTGATGAGTTTATGGACATACTGCTGGATCGAGTTGACGTAACTTTGTTTTTATGTCGGAAAAATCATCCGCTCTGGGAAAGAGGAAGTCCGTTGGCATTGATTTTGCGAGCCCTGGGGACAGTAACATAAACTCGTTTCGCCTAGCTTTCATTCAACGAAATCACCAACCGTTCACCGATATTTCATTCATTTGTACAATGGTTCTGGGAAAGCTAACCGTTACCTCAAGAAAATGCAATCATGCATATCTTCTAGATCTTCTCGAATGATCTCCCAAGGAGGTGCTGCCGCGAGTAGCTTCCTGATTAACAATGTATGTTTTGCACGCGATCCGGCTCTAAGTGAGTGCACAAACAAAAACAAGAACAACGTCCCAAACGTTCCCGGCCTGTTCCAGCAAGCCAGTCAGTCAGTGTCTGTGACCGCAATTCAGGAAATATTCAATTGTCGCTTGTTGATCGGCTGTTGGAGGATCACTAGCATGGGGCGGGATGGCGCGTGACGCCGACAATGATCACGATGACAACAACGACGACGATCATAATTCAAAACAAACGACCAAGCTCTGTTGCTGTTGGTGGGCTGATGCTAAAAATATGAGACTGCGTGTTCCAGAGGATTTGGGCAGTTGATTATGATTTTTTGACATGTTCTGATTAGAATGGCACTCACGTGCTGGTAAATACATCGTAAAGTTATTGATGGGCTAAACTCACCGAAGTTCTTGAAGATCCAAAGTAATGTGAGCAGTTTGTTGGCAACCTTGACTATGGGTAGCGTCGCTAAGAGCCAATGAATTACGATAGACACTGATAGCTCATAAATCGAAAATAAACGAGACATTCAAGCCAGGTGCTCAAAACATGTGTGATAAATGAGTTAAAAAATCTAATTGTTTATTTGAATTTTGGTTGCGTGATTTCGTTAAACCTTAGAAAAGGTTTAACTTATTCTATTTCTATATTTATATCAGTCTCTCATAGCGTTCAATGAGAATCTAAAAAAAAGATAATCTTCTGTAGAATGCTTTGACACTCAAAAATATTTCAAAACATTAGAATGATCATTGAGCTAGTTTGAAATAAAGATTATTTTTAATTGTTTGAGTGCTTTAGTGAAATATTACATTAAAAATTTGCATACAAAACCGTGAAATTAATAGTAAAAAAAGGTGAAGTAAAAGTGAGAAGCTATGTTTTCTCCATTCTCGGCATTTAATCACAAGAATCTAGTTCCTTGTTCTCAATATAGTATTCTAAATAGCACATCCACAGTTAATATTTTAGAGCTTTGAAGCCAGAATGTGTTTTGCATCAGCATGATTACTAGGCTGATGCAAAATTTGAAATATTTGCTCCCCAAGCTTAATCGACGCCAATTTGGGTCCTGATAGTCCCCAAAAAATTTTAACACATTTGGTTTTAATTTGGCTTTGCACACGCTATTCAAAGTTTGTATGGGAATTAGTATGAAGAATCTCAAACTTACATTTCCAGATCCCTAACATCTTGATATTATGTCCTTAAACCAAATCTTATATGCATTCATATAGTGTAAGTTGTCAACTATCAAAATGCCGAAGATACCTGACATGTAAATTTTATACAAAAATAGTTATTCAATAAAACATAAAATACACACTTTTAGGTATGATGTTTTATTCTTATTTTTGTTTTCTTATTATTTATATGTTTTTTATATTTTATATTTATATATTCTATGTATTTTATTGTTTTTATATTATTATATATATTTATATATATTTTATTTTTATATATTCTATATACATTACATATTTTTACTTCTTATTATTATATTTGTTGAATAACTATTTTTGTATAAAATTTACATGTCAGGTATCTTCGGCGTTTTGATAGTTGGCAACTTACACTATATGAATCTTTATAAGATTTGGTTTAAGGACATAATATCAAGATGTTAGGGATCTGGAAATGTAAGTTTGAGATTCTTCATACTAATTCCCATACAAACTTTGAATAGCGTGTGCAAAGCCAAATTAAAACTAAATGTGTTAAATTTTTTGGGGACTATCAGGACCCAAATTGGCGTCGATTAAGCTTAGGGAGCAAATATTTCGAATTTTGCATCAGCCTACATGATTACCCTTTGCCCATTTACGAAAAATTCTTAAACGAGACCGACATTGAATCCAGCCTCCTACATCGTGATGTTGCTTTGTATGTGAGCCTTATCTAAATGATGGAACAGAAAATCCAATAAAATCTCTCAATTTTTTTAAAGGGTGACAGATTATAAACATTACTACAATACCGGTACTGCATATAAGTCCCATTCGAAAAAAAACAACAAATTGAGGCAAAATTTTTTTCATGGTAGCTTCCGAGATGCCATGAACTTTAAGTTTTTTGGATAGCATTACATCCAAGGTCCTTACTAAGTCTGGTGTGGATGGGTCTCATTTCCGGTCGCAGTACTACAGAATTTTTTTTAACAATCGCGTTAAAATTCCCTCGTTCAGTTCCAAGTCAGCGTGAGGCGTAAACAACGAAATTGTTTACAATCTTTCATGCGTCTACAATTTTTCTATACTACAGGCTAGATTCAGGCGTTAATTGGCTTAAATTTACACGAAATATCGCATTATTTTCTGCCGAATCTAGCAGTTCCTTTATGTGCATTAGATACCGCAGAAAATGCAATGGTCCCTTTTATCTGTGTAGGTGACGGTCTTGATGGTTCATTGCGCCCTTGCCGAATTAGGTTCTCGCAGAGCGATCTCACAAACACTAGCGTACTGCTTTACACGTATAGGATCGATTTGTTTATTGTTTTAAACCACGAGATCAACTGTCAAAATGTTCAGGTTGACAACGGTTTGTTTTTTATTTTCAACCAGCAAAACGATTGTATCAGTGAAACTGCTTACTAATACTAACGGCGGCAGAGAAGTCTATGGGGCCAATTGAGTTAAAACAATTCACGATCGAAGAGGTCTCCTAAATCACAAGAGATTTCAGACGTCTGAATATGTTTCTGGGTCGGTCACCGTTAAAAAAAGTAGTTCACAACGATATCTATCTATCGCGCGTAAAAGCCAAAAAAACAGCAACTGATAGTCAGTTAAAACCACGCACATCCGTTACACAGAAAAAATAATGAATTTTGACAGGCGCGTAAATTTTCTCCTCGTTTAATTCCAAGCCAGAGGAACCATACACAACGATATTGTTAGCGATTTTTCATGCGCCATACAACAATCTTTCATACAACAGGGTAGGTTCAGGCGTTATCTGGCTTAAGTTTACATGAATTATATAAATCGAAATTTGGAGAAAAAATGCCACATTTTCTGTAATCAAAATAGCATAGCATTGCATAACATAGCTTTTTCCGATCAAATACACTCATGGATTGGCTGTTGTAGACGATGGAAGCGTCAGAAGAGTTCCCCTGAACGTGACAGGCTCGTTCTTTTTGCTGAGTACCTGGTCAGGTCAAAGACCAGCAGGCATGTGAGGGAAGTGTTGATTAGATGTTTACGTTAGAAGATGTCGAGAACTCATGCTACCTTCATAGTTGTTTCCTCCGGAGTTGGAAATTTGATTGGATTGGGCGGGAGGCGAGAAAGCATGTGTACACACTTAGATTTTTTTTACAGAAATCTGTAAAATTTTACCAAATTCTCAACAGCTGAACGTGAAAAATATAAATTTCGGTGAAATTTTACAGTTACCTGTAAACAATTTAACGGATTTCGGTAAAATTTTACAGATTTTTGTAAAAAATTCTCAGTGTGTATATTTGCTTTGATATGAGATTAATTTTAAGATTAATGAGTCGTTGGGAGTGCCGGAGCTAAGAAAGTTAATGCACTCCTTTGTTGTCCGTTTTTCTGAGCTGGAACATGGGTATTTCTTACTTGTATCCAGGCTTCAAAGCCAAGGGTGTAGTACTTTTGAGAGCTTGCCTGTCGGTTGCGACATGAGCACTAACTTTTGTCTTTGCTTTTTATGGCTTATGGTTGATTTATTCCGGACAAAGTAGGTGTCTATATTTCTGAAGAAGTATTTGGTTTGGCTGGAGATATGTAGTTGTGGTTAAAAATCCAAAAGTTTCGTCTCTATCGGCACTTTCAACAAAGCTTTATGTAGGAGAAAGAATGTCTGCAAAAGCGGTTGCGACCATTTATAAGAAGCCACTACTCTCCAACTCTGTTTTAGCCTGATTTGTCCTCTTGCAACTATGCAAAATCCAACCTGGAATGGTGTTAGGCAAAAGAGGTCAAATACATGCCAAAAATAGCGAATGCACCTAATTGTCAAGAACATTACCCGACAGAAAAATACTGGGCTCAGGTTAAGCGAAAACTCCTTGAATCTAAGATGAAACCAAATTATTCCCATATGATTCACCGTGATTCGTGTTCGCCGTGAATTGACACCCGTTATAAGGTCTTTTATTAATGCTTTCGGCAGAAACTTTGGAACTGAGGCTAAATTGTACTCCCGCCTGAAACACGAAGCAACAGAGCGTGACAGGGACCACTTAGGAAACAGCGTTACGATAGACGGGGATACCTTCGTGATGAAGGAGCAATTCGTCAACCTTGGATCTTTTCTTACGATAGAAAACAACAACAACAACAGCCGTGAAATCTAAAGAACTAAGGGCTTCAGAAGATTTTGGGGTCTAAACAAATTCACCTCTCAGAAATGTACAATACGCTGATAGGACCGGTGGTTTTCGAAAGTCACGCGCTTAGGACCGTCTTTGGCGGTGTGAAGTAGAACGGTATGGGGGCGGCTAAGGATGGACCACGAGCTCGCCAAACTCTACGACAAACATCACCCAGAAAGTACTGAATCTGGAAGCACACGTGCGGCAGGGCATGTGGCAACTCTACAAAGATGGTGTTCGTCTAATATCCAGTCGGTACAACAAGACGAAGCTCAGCGAGCATGGTACGCGGATCAGATGTAGTAAGATCTAGGGAGTGTAGGTCGTCAACGAGACTGAAGAGTAGCAGCCATGACTGCGAATGTACGCAGTCCGACTAAATGTTCCAATTTTTCATGTGATTACCCTGCCACCTGGTCGGTTCACCGGTCAGTAGTCAACTAGTGGCCGATATACTGCACTGAAAATTAATTTTAGTTTATATTACGAAATCGAAGGTAGAATCTAACAAATCTATTCTGATGTTTTCTGCAACGAAACTGATTTGTACATTTTAGGAGGCTACCTTCGCATTTAATGCCTCACGCGCAACTGTCACAAGCACTAACCATTTGTTGACAAAGAAAGAACATTCGTTAATTCAATAAAAAAACGTCTCTCTGGTGGTTGCATGAACGACTGGATAGATCTACTTTATCGGCTCAAAATAAAATTAAAAAAGAGCAACCACGAGAAGTTGTTCGTGACGTGGGATTCGATCCTGCATTTTCAGAGAGAGATTTTATTGAGTCCGTGGTTGATCTAACTAGTCTATGTTGACTCGTGAGAAGTAACATGATTATTGTGCATGAGGTTTGGGATAAATTTATGCTTCCCATCATCCCAGCAGGATCACATACATTCATGAGTACGACCGAAGAGAAGCAACGATTGGCTGGTCTTCATGAAATTCATTTTGTGCATTGTCAAAGTAAGTGTATTGATAGCATATTGTTAGATAACAAGCAATATGAATGTTTTATACAATTTACGAGACATTGGTTCTATGTACAAACTCCATGTTTACGAAACGAGTGAAAGCTAAGTTACGAAAATAATTTTTCAGTGTGTGAAAAATTTGACAGCTCCATCAGTTTGTTTACGGCAGCTATGGTGAGAACAGTGAACAATTTGTCCGTACCGCCTGGGCCTAAAAAGTCGGGCATCATGACCTACTTCGTGTCACCTGGAAACTATCGCGGTAACATCAACATAATTCTGGTACTTCTGGCGAAGGGAGAGTCTATCGAGCGGCAGCTTGAGCTCGACCATCCGATCGATTTATGCCGACCCGGAGGATTCAGCAGAAGCTAAACGGAAGACGGAAAGCACCGGTACGACCGGCCTAACGGTCAAGAAGTATTTGGCCAAAGCGGATATCCACATGCGGAAGCGTCAGTCCAAGCCAGCTGTGTCGGAGAGCCACGTGGAAGCCCAGAAATAACGGCTGAAGATTCTGGTCAAAGAGATCTTCCCGGCGACGCAGAACGTGCGGAAGCATGCCAACCCTCCCAACGTGCCCCAGTTCTGCCTTATCGAAAAATTCTGGGCCAATTTGAAGAGGAGAGTATGTCCTAATTATTTCGTGGCCCAAAAGACGGATGATTTAATCAAAAAAGCGACCACGAAACTGAAGAATATGCCTACAAGCTTCTTATTTTTCTATTCTGGAATTTCTATTCCAGTTGCCATATACTCTATCACGAGGATCCGAATGGTTTCATGATCGCGATGACGCAAGATACAGTGGCACATTTGCTGAAAATATGCTTCTTGCGCTACTTTTAGACAGTACAGCTCACCAAATACTAATCACCCTTTTCCTTCAAAATTCGACATTCTTTGACATCGACATCGTTGGATCTCGACATTAGGTAACTTGTGGGTTGCTTTTGGTAGCTTATGCTCTAGATGTAGTATAGTTGTGCACAATCCGATTCCTTCAGCGATTGCCGCAAATTGGACAAAATTACATCCTGATTGCTGCGACGTTTTGCCAGAATCGACTATCCACGCATTTGACCCGTCGCCGTTGTTTTCATTCCAGACTTTGCTTCCTTAGGGTTTCAACGTTGATTTTGCTGCCCTTTTGATGACTTCTGTTCGCAGAGCCACTTCTTGGCCAGGGACGGTCAATCAACCTTCTTTTGCCTGGTTTCTGACAATAATGCCATTCAAGATTGTTTAGCTTAACGAGCGACTAGATTCGGTAACACTGCTCAAACAGCGTTTCGCCACTTTGTCGACCACCTCGGATTTGGAATGGAAATCGATTCCGGAAGGCTTCGAATCAATAAGTATTGCTACATGTATACGCTTGATTAATTTCTCTTAGGCTTACCCCCGAGCAGGAACGAATAACATGATAACTGGCCTTGGTATTTTAGCGCTCATTTAGGATAATACCATAAATTTGTTCCCACAATGTTATGCGAATACCAAATTATGGTAAGACAATACCAAAATAGTACCTCTCAGGTATTCCCAGGTATTCAAAATAACAAGTTTTGTTATTCGAGGGTATTTTTCTTGCAATTCTTAGGTATTTTACCACTTAATCTGAGCTCTTTAATACCAAAGCCAGTTATCAAGATCAAAATGAGATATTCATATGTTGTTGCCTCTGCCCGGGCAAAATTGCCACAAATGAGCTTCTCGACGTATTTGCCGTTAAAATATCCCTTGTCGCAGATTCGCTTGGAAATGGACTCCTTGACGTTAGAGTCACCTCCTCAAAATGGCCATTCAGTTTTTAACAGGTGTCTTTCACCGTCTTGCAGTCCTAGATCAAGCGGATTATTAGTAGCATTGTTAACCGGGTTTTCTGCTGTTCTCACATGTTTGGCATCGGTGATGAACTGCCACAAGTCTTCTAGATTTTTTTAAAGGCTGTGCAATATCGTAGTTGCTGCTCCTTTTACTGACCAGAACTAGTGTAATTGCACAGAGAACCACATAGATGGAGCTTGGGAGTAGCTTTAACATCTTCAATGTACAAAAGTTCACTAATTATTCTTTATAGATCAGTACTGGCGCCGGCCACGTCCTCACGGTCTTTTGGGAAGGGGGAAGAGGGATGATTAATTAGTTTGGCAATCGTTGTTATTAGAGACCGTGAGCACCACTGCATCTCTGCAATTGCCAAGGGAAGGATAGTTGTGTTAGTGAGGCAGGTTATTTTTAGATCATGGATGTACTGTGGTAAAGTCAAGCCGATCAATGAATGAAAGCGCAGTAGACTGCTTTTTATTTTAAATCTAGTGGTGATAGAAAGAGGCAAGTGACAAATGGCAATTGACAAATGGCAAGGAAGGTGACGGGCCTGAGATTGAACTCTCGACCATCTGCTCAGTAAGCAGAACGGGTAACCACTGAGCTACCCAGCTGCGTCGAATTGCCACAGTTCTTCTAGATTGAGGAAGAACTCCATTTTGGTCCAAACGTTCCAATCGCTTCTCTATTACTCACAATGGCTGTGGGCAAACAAGCAACACATAAATTTTGCTTCGAAAAATTCGGTGTGTGCGTGTGTTCTTGTAGTATTATCGTTGATGAGTATGAGATTGGAGTCCGATGTCCGATCTGTGTTTTCAATACGGGGGTACACGTTGCGAGGGCGAAAGGTTTGAGCGTCACGAATTATGGTTAGATTTTCATTGCTAAAAACTCAGCCATATCACGATCGATTTCCAAACTTTTGGCACTAATCGATTGAGACATTCGATACGCGTCGATTTCAATATAGAAAACTATTGATTTTCAATGTGTTACTATTGGAAAATTAAAAAATGTGAAGAGCCGTCACAACAACAATTAACCAATCACGTGTATCTGAAAGATTGTTTCCCTACACGGACGATAGAGTCATAGACTAACCGGTTTGGTTGTGTATGGATGTACACCGTAAGCAATGCATTCTTATATAAAATCAAACATTGATAGTTTCACAAAAGCTATTCGGATTTTCTTGGTACTTATTTTCATTGAAAAGTAATATTTCATGGATCAACTACAGCATATGTTTTGAAATAACACCGCCTTTAGCCTATCTAACCAGTTTTAACCGTTTTTCAAACCCATTGTGAGCAGTACGCACGACATCCATCGGCATTTCGTCCGAAATTCGAAGGATTACGACTTTGAACTGGGACAAATTCGCTGTATAAGAATGCGCTCCTTCCTGGTGAAACACGTAATCATCTTTCCTGTACATGCTTTTTAAACTTGGCGTCACGACAATCTGCAAAACTTCCATATTATAATATGAAGCGTAGATCTTAACGCCTTTCTCGATGAAAACAAGCGGTAGCTTGCCACACTTGCCCGGACCCCTAAAGCATCATGAATGTGGTGCTTTGGAACCGATTTTGTCGCTATTTTCGACTACATGCAGGCCCACAACTTGTCGATTTGGAAATGTAAGACTGCTGCAGGGCAAATAACAAAGACAAAGTCTCGTCCAGCGTGTCGCAATAGCAACAAAGTTGCTCTTCTTCAAGCCTTTTCTTCTTAGAAGTTTCAGAACCCCGTGAACTTTACGTTTATTAAAAGCTTGGCATTCCAGGTCATGTTCAAGTACGTTGTAAAACTTCAAGACATTATATCAGTGACCATTTTAAGTACAGAGCGGTGTGATTTTCGTCTAATTCGTTCCCTGACTGTCTTAATCACTCGTCCAGTCCGAGCTGAACGTTTTCGGTAGTTTTTTGCCCGCTCATCCAATGAGGAAGCTTTACGGTACTTTCTAATGGTTCAATACACGAGATCACACTTTACTCCCAGGTTCTTCAAACTTTTGAAAATAGCGCCTGGGCGCTCTCCTTTCAAAAACTTTTTTGTCATAACAGCACTAAATTCTTCATCGTTGATAAAAGATGGACGCTGAATGAAAATAATCAAATTACACCAATACATAGATAGTGTATAAACTGTAGTATCACCACTACGACGAGATGAGGTAATGTAGACCCAATGACGTTTATATAAGGTCCGGCCCAACAGGCAGCTTGTTTGTGTAAGAAAAAACAAAATTGTGTACACACTGCTGAGTAAGTGAGTGGTGACGTCACACTACTATAACATTTCTAAAACGTGTATGGAATTAATGGAAATGATTACCTTAAAACATTTGTTGATTTTTTTTCAAATTAAACTGATCCATAAGCTTCTTGTAGCTTTTATCTTCACAGAAAAATACATTCTTTTCATGTGGAACAAAAGTAATTCCATACCCAGCTCCGCCGGGTTCTATATAGCACTTAAAATTGTAAGAATGAACAAACTGGCGTGGTTCACTTAGTAGTTCTAACATGAAAAAAAAGGCCATGCTGAAGGCGATCTAAAATGAATAGTTTTACGATAGGAAAATTGTTACACAGGCTTAAAATTTGCCAACCGTTGCACAGTCAGTGCCTTGTCTAAGAGGTGTGCAACAATTGGTTTGTTTTTAGACTGCAACAATTGAGGTCTAGGTGATGCAAAAATAGTTCAGGCTTAGACATTTCTCAACTAATGTCGAACACAAAGTTCAGGGCAACATACAAGAATCCACTAAACATCTCGTTTAAGCTGCGATGGGGATTATTGCCCTGATATTCCCAAATGTAGCACGTTGTAAAATGTTTCTTGTTTTTTATAAGCAAACATGATGGAATTAAGTAAACGAGTGGAAACTCATCGGGAAAGATCTCTCATACGCATCCGTTGAACATTCTGAACGGATTTTGTGAGAATATTACCATGAAAATCTCACATGCGCCTAGCATGTTACCAATTTCCTTTCTCCTGTTTTCTTCCCAATCCCATGACCACGAGCAATACCATATGAAATACCGAGAAGACATCCAGGTCCCTACATCAAATTTAGTAATAAGTAAAGGACGGATATAACCTCTTACCAATTTTACTTTCAGCCAAATTTTATAACACAAGGCACAAATGACGACAACAAAATATACTTAATATTAAATAACATATTACGGGAAAAAGGAGGGACCATTAGAGCACCCAAGTGAAACAATTTGGATAGGGAGCAGAGATTACCTCCTCCCTATTGTTAACATTTCACGGAACGAGGCTCATCGATCCTATCTATTGGGTTTATTCTGTCAATCGAGGACTTCGAGTAGTGGGAACTTGAATCCTAGAGAGTTTGAGCTGTTTAGTTGAATACCTGTAACTAGGAATGACCAGTCGAGTTATTAGTACGAAACACTGAAGAAGTCTGCACACTGTAGAGGAAATACGCGTATCTGTCAAGATAAGCAAAGGTAGTTGGAATTAAATGGCAAATACTAATTTTTCTTCTCATTTCTAGTGTGAACTTGCTCTTCCCTATATTCACGGGTTTTGCGAAAGTATCTCTGCTTACGGGCCCGCCCTCACCTTTTTGGCCCTGCATACAGGAGCTTGATGATCACAAGCAACAATAGAACCCTGATCGTTTTTTTTTCAGATTATTCCACTGCTACGGAAAGTTAGCTTGCTTCAATAGATGGTAATATTACATAATCATTATCATCATCAATTACGATTTTGTTTTTTAAATACTTCGTATCATTTTTAGTCACTTAGTTCGTCAACTTTTGCGGGCATTTGATGCCATCTCTGCAGCATCTCGAGTTACTTTTACAGTCTTTTTCAGCATTCATTTAACAATTGCCCAATATTTCCCGATTGGGCGAAATTGAAAGCAATTTGGTTGGTTGAGCTCCTTCCTGTTGTTACGGTACCATTGACGTGTCTGTTAACTGTAGTGTTAGTTAGCCAAATCTGACCAAACTTTTATAGAGCCTTAATGTGCTTTGGTGTATGCCAGCATCAGATGTATGCTAAATCAGAAATTTGCCAGCGAATCTATCAGTTGAAACGTGTAGAGATCATTTTCTTGAGCCGTACACAGAAAAACAAATCTGAATTTTCATTGTGATATAAATATCAGAGCATGTAAAATTGTATTTACTTCCACACCAAGCAGCAACTTGCATGGAATAGTTGTAATAAAGATGAACTTTTGTATACAACATTCTTTGCAATGATTGAAATGTCTCAATTTGTAAGATTTGTGAAACTCCATTTATGTGCATGATATTGAACAGAATTTCGCACTACATTTTTAAGCTGTTTACCTACACACAACTTACGCCTAGGAAGCTTCCATCTTTGGCTTTTTGGTTTTGTTTCAGGGTCCGGTTTGGCTGTCTGTTGGCGCAATAAGAACGATAGACTTTGCGTAGACGGATACTCTGGTCGGTACTTTTATTGGAATTGTATTTTAGAACATTGTCAACATCCAAGATTCAATATGTTCCAATGGAGTTTCCGATCGTAAGTTTCACTACGACGTTTACTACGATCCTTCCAAACAATAATTTTCCGGTCACGTAAACGTTTGAGAACACTACAAACGGTAGGTTTACCCAAATTTCAACTTTGCTATCATTTTTTGAACCTAACCACGTTGGATTTTCAATTTGAGTGTTTAAAATTGATTCTTCCGGCTCCGAACTGCACAACTTTGTAAAAATAAATAAACCATAGCAAAATGTTTACCAGTGGAGAGCTTTCCAAACAATCTGCTGTCAAAACTTTTGAGGACCGCCCACTAGATCCGCTGTAAAAAAATAGGCAGTGTGTCCAGATTTTCAAGTTAATCTTTACCTGCTGTATTTATTCTTTAACTATGATTAGAATCAAAGCATAATCTCTTCACCTTGTTTGATCTATTTTACTTAAAACAACTGAAACAAGTCTATTTAAGAATACATCTTCGAAGTTCGATAGATGATCAGTCATGCATTCATTTTGATTGCGTTCACTGTTTCGCAACTGGCAATCACATACGGTAATCGAATGCTATTCGCTGACGACAATCGAATACCTATGACGACAGTCAAATATCAAAATCCATTACTACTGCTAGATTAATTAGGAGTTCCGAAATTATCTTCAAATTCAAACTAATGCATTGCATTTGGCCACACAAGCAACACTTACGCCACACAGATTGCACCACATTCCTCTTAACTTTTAATTCCCACACTAATATCGGTCGGAATGAATGATCGTACCGCATATCTCGACGTTGGCGTCCGACATGTGATCATCCGTAAAAGCACTTCCTTACGATAATTGCCCCCACGCAACATCATCGTATTTGCTCTGTGCTGTCATCATCGTTCACGGCGCATTCCTTTGTCGATGTACCGGGTGGCGCTAGGCCATCGAGGTTCGTCAACTTATTCGCGACCAGTTAGCTTAAAGTGCTGTACTAGATTCAAATTAGAATAACAATCTTTTTTCCAATGCATCATTCAGCTGACTTCCAACTGAAAAGTTCATAAACTTATATCACTTCTCCCTCCCCTTCCGTAATTGCTTTTCTGTTACCCCACTTGCCGCTCGACCTACTGAAATGGGGATCGGAAGCTGAACTCTGCCTTCTTCGTCGACGGCGTCTCCCGCACATTCGCCAAAAAAACAAAACCGCACATCCATGTGGCTTCGGTACGTCTAGCATGCGGCAGCATAATTAGTCCCTCACGAACATATCTTACTTTCCTCCGGTAAGCCTTACGGGCACTTCTTGTGCCACTTTGGCGCTACTTTGTTTCTTTCCTCTTACAAGTGGGTCTCGATGTCGCGCAATGTCGGAGGTCTTCTAGGTACATACATGCTGCCGCACGACCAACGCCGGTGCTTCGACAATCTCTATTAACCTTTTCTATGAAGGGAACAGATGGGGCCAGCTGGGGCTAATATGGGTTGCGTAATACGATGGGAGTAATTATTGTCAGCAGCTTGTTAAAGGCTGATAAACGACAGAGAAATTTAACGAACTCCCCGAGTCGTAAGTTATTATCTTAACTGCTTGTTGTTTATGAACTTAGCTGTGAGATAATTAGTTACAGGTTCATTCATTACCGGTAGCCGCCTAAGCGATCGTCGATTCCAACCAAAACGAAATTAAAATTCTGGTGAAAGTGAATTCCCGAACTTAACGTGTTGATCTTCCCATTCCTTTGGCAAGCAGGACAAAGTGCATTGAGTTTGGCCGTGGTAATAAAACCGGTTCCGGTGACGGTTTTTCGACAATTACCTCCAGCTGACTGCAGCTTCGGTTTTGGAACAGGAAGATAGGGTAAAAGTGAAAGAGCTCGACCGGTTGAGGCCACACGGGATCCCACGTCCCAGCTTGGTCGGTTGTTAGTTCGGGTTTTCTCACCTTCTCAGTTTCTGGAATTTGTCGTAAATGGACGTCGTAGTCGATACGCATGGCACTGGTGCACCGAAATGTTGTCTGCTGACACACTTTTTGCTCCGCTTGGGATCCGTTGCGGTCGTCTACATAGGTGAATATGAACTTGTTTTGGGATGAAGAAAGTGACCCGTCGTCGGAGTACGATGTAGGCCCATTCTTCGGCGGACAATGGCGGTTTTTAATTCCGAGCGTACGGCCTCAGGGGTCTTGAACTGGTATTTTCGGATGTGATCACTTTCACGCTCATTTGGATTTTCGATTATGGATCGTTCACGCTTGACTTGCTGCGCGTGCTTTTATGGAGTCTAGGTCAAACACTTGAAGCATGTTTTACGGGTAGGGAAGGTTATTAATTTGGTTTTCAGAGAAGAAAAATGGAAATTGAAAGGAAATGACAGATCATTTAGGGATCGGCATCATCATTTAGTATTTGAACTAAGCATGGGCTTGTCAATGTAAAGGAGTTGTAAGAAGCTTCGTTAGTGTTTTCCTTTTAACATCAATTTCGTTGAAATTGATTCATGAATAGGAATGATTTTTTCCGTAAATTACTTAAATGTAAGTATTTGATGCTGGCTAAAATAAAAAAACCTAGGAGAATTTACCTTTTCTATGCATGCTAAGTAGCGCTGTTACGCTTTCGACTAAATGAATTATATAACTGGCGTGTTTATGGTTGCTTTTCGGAATGAGTTTCGTTGAAATATTTGCTTGGCTAAGAAGGAGTTCACAAATAACAATTTTAGTTTTATTCCAGCCTTATAGCACTCCTCCTGGCTTTGTTGATAAAACTACATTCAAAACTGTTTTGTCCACCATCATTAAAATTTGTACAAAGTGGCCCACTCTATACATGATTGTGAAAAAAATTAATAAAGCCTTTACAAGACCACAAACATTTTGAAAATGTTCCAGTATAAGATGTTATGACCACCTGAAAACCTTCATAAATCCCATTGGCTGCCATCAAAACCAGCAGAGGGCCAAATGGCCACAGCTGTCATATCACAGCTGAGATATCGTGGTTGGTTTTTGTTGTTCTGCTTTGTTCGATTCTCTGCTCTTCTGATACATTTAACAGCCAATAATATCTAAAACAATGTTCTAGTGGTGTTGGAAATTTTGTTTGAGCGCATTTAATTTTTGTGGTGAATATTGGCACGATAAGAGCCGAAAATAAATGCGCCTAGGAGATTATGCTAGTTTACATACACAACAACCAAATTGAAACAATTATACTCGATACATTAATCATGAATTTCCTGAAATTTATGGAATTCAATAAGGTTGTCTAAATTAATTCCAAAATCGGTCTCTGATCTACAGTTCATTTTGCATAACATTTAAAAATTTGGTGTATTTCCAATTTTCAATGATTTCTTATATTACAATATGGCGATTGGACGAAATCACAGATCCAACAATTTTTCTTCGTCACAATGGCTACTATAACACTATTTGGTCATTTGGTGACTTTCCTCAATGCCAATTTGCCGTTTATTGCATTTACCGGAGGCAAAATGGTTTTAAAATGCGTTTTAGGCTGACAACAATAAGATAATTTGAACGAGGTCCTAAAACGGCATTTCAAAACAGCATTTTACGAGTTCATAAAGCCAAAATAAACCCTTGATAGGAGTCAAAATGAATTTCAGAAGACAAGATCTTAAGGTCGGTAGTGAAGAAGCTGTATAGGTTCTCATAAACCTGACTAAAATTTGAAACCTCTTGGTAGTTTGGCATCGCTTACTGCCACAATAAAACCAAATGGATTTCTTGTGGCTTCTATGAAACTTTTAATAAAACTAAAATAAATGGATCGTTTTGACAATCCTTGGGTTCAAATTTCTATCAGAACATGCTTCTTACCCGAAAAATACACATTTTGTGTTTCGGTTGCCTTCATATTTCTCATGTTTGGTTGAAATTTGTGTTTAATTTTTGATAACCGAGTTCCTTTCCAAAGGAGGGGGTCTCAGAACTACACGAATGGAAACAAATCCTGCCTCCAACGACCCCAACATGTCAAAGCTGGTTCCATTTGCTTAGTTACTTCTCAAGTTATGCTGAAATTTTTCTTTAATTTGTTTGGAAGGGGTGTTTCATTTGGATGGAGGGGTCTCAAACCATAGAAACTTATTTTCCTTCAAAAACTTCCACATACAAATTTGGTTCCATTTGCTTGTGGTTCCATTATTTTCAAGTTATGCAAAAATTGGCTGTTACATTAGTATGAGAGCTCCCCTTCCAGATAAGAGAGGGGTCTCAAACTACCATAGCAACATTTTTTGCCTCCAAAAACCCCCTCATGCCAAGTTTGGCTCTGTTTGTATGATTAGTAAATTTTACAATAAAAGAGCTTGAGTTTAAGGTAAATATTCGTGATTTAACCTCTCTTACTATTATAAGAACCTTTTCCGGTCCCGGAAAGACGTCCGCACTAGTTTCCGAGTCTATAAGGTTCAGACAGACAGACAGACAGACGTAGGTTGGTCATTCCTATTTCTAAACCTGCGAAGAATAAAGTTCTGTCCAGTTAGAATCCGGAATCACTTGTTGTTTTGCAGCGGCACCGAAAGCGACCGCTGCAAGAATTTTTTTACAGCGGTTTATTAACGTAGGCGCCCACTTTCTATGGTACAAATTTCACGGAGTTTCGTGGTTCCGGGGAGGGCCGGGTCTCGAAGCACGGGTGGGTTTTTAGTGGGTCAAGGCGCCAACCCCTCATCCCCACACCCTGAGTTCTTCAGGAGTCACCCGCTTTTATGAAGCTTCGCACTGTACTTTGACCAAGATTGCACGAGCTATGATCAAATCGTGTGTACTCGGTGGGTAAAATTCTAGAACCTCATTGCCAACGAAGGCCAATAGGATTAGTAGTGGAGCCGTTTGGACCTCAGCAATAGCTTCCCTATTGGTGGGATGCGGTAAAGTTCCTCTGGCAAATGTAGTAAAAGAAGACATGGCTACTAGTTGAAGCCATGAGGTTAGTACAAGGAGACGCAACCCCGGAGTACAAACCGCCTGTAGAGTAAGAGTAGCTCCGCGCGAAGGGACTCTAACGGGAGACCCACGTTGTGTCAGCTTCCTAGATTGTGGCGAAGGGGGTATAGGACTCTACGTGCCCTAAAGTGGATTTCAGCGCATCTGGCAGTTATGAGGTGGCGAAAGCTGCATTACGCTTTCACACTAGCTTCCCGCTTCCAGAACCTTTCTTGGTCCATTTCACAGTGACGTCACACCTCAGATTTGACAGGTACTGGTGACCTTGTGTTCAGAAATTCGTTGTATGAAAAACAAGGATGGGTAACACGACGGTTATTGCTATCTCTTATACCCTCATGGTGAAAAGTGAGGTTAATTTTTTTCATACAATGCCCTATTTATGGACGGTTTCATAATCCAGGATGAGGTTGGTTTTGGAGTGTCTGGGAAGCGCATAAGCCGTTGTGATCGGTTATGCGGTTTCTGCGGTTTCTACTCAGCTGAAGTCTATGAGCTCTTGCAGGCATCTAAGTTGTCAAATGGGACTCATATTGCCCATTTCTGCGAGTTGTCTATGTGCTCTTGAGCATGGGACACTCGTGGGTGTTAGAGTTGTAACGGTATGCTACGTAACCTTTGTCTGGGTATCTGGCAAGTATGTTATATGAACCAACAGGATTGTGACGGGAAAAAGGAGAAAAAGAGATCCATCGCCAATCATAGTAACTCTATTGTTTTGAAGAACCCATGGCGAAAGCAGTAAATATACTTTGTTCGGTTTTATATTCTTGCTACGCCTCGGGAAAAGAAATCCACCATCGTGGGATACAGCAAATGTGGCATACAAGATCCTAGCATTGATGGACGAAGAAAAAACATCGGGAGGAAGCCTAATCTGACCGTACGATGGACCTGCGTGACGTAAAGTCCAGCAGAATCGTCATCTGGGAGCCCAGATCCATCCTAGCCCGTCTCAGAGTAGCAGCGGCTAAAGACGGTAATAGTCAAGAACATTCCCCCCTCGAAATACGATGTGGTGGTGTTGGACGATGAGACATACTAGGTTGCCTGAAAAGTCCCTTTAATATCAAACACGAAAACTCTTTTTTTTGCCAAATTCGGTTTCATTTCTCAACATACTCTCCCTTTAGGTCGATACAGCGAGTCCAGCGATTTTCTAATTTTTTATCCCATCCGAATTAGTATTCCATCGCTATGAGTTCATGAGTTCATCATTTGAGTAAAATCGCTTACCGGTGAGCTATCTCTTCAAGTTTGGGAACAAATAGAAGTCATTTGGGGCGAATCTGGCGAATACGGTGGATGGGGATCCAATTGATACGGAATTTTATTCAATTTTGCTTGAGCAATTGAGGATGAATGAGCAGGCGCTTTGTCGTGAAGATAGAGAACACCCTTTCTCTGCAAATGCGGCCGTTTTTCTAGACTTCAAACCATCAATAACGCTGCATAGTATGCGCCTGTTATTGTTCTGCCTTTTTCAAGATAGTCGATGAATATTACACCTTGCGCATCCCAATACAGTGAAGGCACAAATTTTTCCGCCGATTGCTGCGTTTTCGGCGCTTCGAGCACTCACCCGGTGAAACCACTGTTTTGCCTGCTGCGATGACTCCGGTGTGTAGTAATGGATCCAAGTTTAATCCATGGTTATGAATCGTCGCACAAACTCCTTCGGATTGCGTGTAAACTTGCTCAAATTCTACTGAGAGGTTGTTAACCACGAATGCATTTTTTGGTCCATTGCACAGTGGTCCTGAATGCGAATTTAGCTGGAAATATACATTTTCAGCCTAAGTTTGAAGTTTTGGAGCAACATAGTCTTGCACAAAGTTGTTTCTAATAACAAAGCGCTTCTTTTGGTGTGAATGAAAACTAGGGTGGTCCCTATTTTCAGAGAAATCTAAAATCTAACTTTTTTATTTGCAGAAATAATGGCATATATTAATTTAAAAAAATGTAGAATAAATAATTTTAAGCAACTTTGATGAACAATTTTTTTCTGTACCTTTGATATGACCGAATTAGTGCATTTTTTCTCACGTAGCTTAGGGTGTCCCTATAAAAATCAGTTATTTTGCTGTAACTTTTTTATTTAAAATTTTTCAGCAAAGTTGTCTTGTCATTGATTCTAGAACAACAAAAGTTACAACTTTTGGTGTGCTGAAATTGTCTCTATTGTATGTCAAACAAAAGTAATTATGGTTTTTGTAAACAAAATAGGCCTTTTTCAAATGTTGGTTTTTATAGTTGGGGCAAACCAAAAAAATATTTCTTAACAGCATTTGAAAGGAGTTTTACTATTGCATAGCATGTCTGGAAACTGGAGATAGGGTATTTTTTAAATTGAATAAAACACATTTGAAATGGGCGTAATTTTATAAGAAAATCCGTAATTTCTCGCGAACGGTAAGAGACATCGGCAAGATTTACACGTCAAAACTTTTATCTTTTCAACTTAAAATTATCTGAAAACAATGTTGTTGGCGAATTTGAAATAAAAAAGTTAGAGCAAAAAACGGGTCTGTAGACACCGGAAAACATGCTCTCTCAAAAGAAGCGCCTTGTGGCCCACTGCGGATTGGTACGTGGCTTTTGAATTAGAATATGGGATAATATAGTGAAGCAGTCAATATTTTGCAGTTTTTTCGAGCTAATGGAAATATCACGTGTTTGAAGTTCTAACTAGCGTAATCAACTGAAAACGGTTGAGCTACTATGATCAAATAGCAAAAAAATCCTATAACGAAATTACTCATCATTAATATCGTATCACGTAATTCTAGTTCTGCAGAAATTTCAAAGATACAAAGCCACTAACAATACACACTAAATTGATTCTGTGAAAATAAGGTAGGTTTCGTGTGAATTTTCAGTGAGCATGACGTGGAAATCAGTAGAAACTTACTAACGAAACTTAACATTTGAGAATTTCTGAAAACAGATCAGTTACATGATATTCCACGTAAATCGGACGTGAACATTTTTCAGAGTGTAACACTAAATTATTGTTTTTTTTTCAATCGCCGACGCCAGGGAGACGACTCCACCACCTGGACCCTACCTATCGACTCAAGGATATTCGCCGGGACCAACGGCTTTACTTCCTTCCGAAGGAAGATGTGACCAGATTTTTTCACCTCAGAAAAACCACCGACGTCGACTGGGATTGAACTCAACCCACTGGGGATATTAACCCAATTGTTGATAATCAAACTTTAATAGCGTTATCCGTTGTTTTGTATAAGTCATGGCGAAAGCAGTAAATAAACTCCGTTCGATGATATATTCTTACTACCACCTGCATCACGGGGAGAAGAAATCCACCATCGTGGGATACAGGAAATTACATTGATGGACGAAGAAAGGAGCATGAGTTAAAAGTCCAGCAGAAGCTGAAGTGTATAATCTAAGTAGCGAAATCCTTCCGTGCCTTGAATCGATGAAACCAGCAAAACGGCAAAAAGTACCTCCAGTCCATGGGCATCGTCATCCGGAAGCTCAAGTCGATGCAGGTCGTCTCAAGGCTTGCCTACAATAGATACGTTTGCGTTCCGTTGAGGTACATTTGACGGAAAACCAGTGGGAAAACTGTCAAATTCCCGCAAACGCATCCGCAACGTATTAACTGTAGGTAAGCCATCAGAGCACCAGGCTACCACCCAGTAGCAGCGGCTGAAGACATTGGTCAGGAATATTTTCCCGGATGGACGATGAGATATATGTATCTGACCCTGAACGGCAACGGCTGGCAGGGGACCGGTTATTTCATGTCTTCCACAAATGAGGCGAGCCGCAAGGTCAAGCTATATCTCCCACACCAAGCTCTTGAAGAAGATTCCTCTGTGGCTGACCATCAAGACTGGCCATATATGACTCGTTGCGGATGCGTTTGTGCGAATTTGACTGTTTTCCCATAGGTTTTCTGTCAAAGGTTTAGTCAACGGAACGCAAACGTTTCTACTGGGGGCAAGCCAGCAGTGAGAAAGAAAGAGATGTCGAAGCTACTGTTCATTTCCTTGGGATTTACTATGAATGGGGAGATTTACAGTACGAAATGCCTCCCGGAAGTGGCTTTCTAATACACCAGTGGCCCAATACACCAAAAGGTCGTTACATAACTGTGGTACCGAAGAACGAGAACCCTCAGCGGTGGCTAATCGAGAAATTCTAGGCCAACCTCAAACGCCAGTCTCATCATTTTTACGGCCAAATACGAAAAGCAGCTGATCGAAAAAGCTAAGAAGGAGCTAAAGAATAAATCAACATCGCTCTACGGCTATGCACAAGGTCCCAGCTAATTGCCGTGAAGTTGCTCGTCAGGGCGTGGAATCAATTTGGTAAACTGATCAAGAAATATAAAGTTTATGGAAAAATTGTTTCATGAATTTATTTTTCGTAGTTTTTATTTTCCATCTCCTTCCCAAAATAGTTTATTTTTCTAGATGCAGACGTTATTCGACCATTTGAAAATGATTCTAAAAATGTACAAATGTAAAATTCCGTTCTGTTTGATATGATCTACGTGATGATACGTGACTTTTGAATTAGAATATTTGATGATATAGTGAAGCAGTCAATATTTTGCAGTTTTTTCGGGCTAATAGAAATGTCACGTGTTTGAATTGATACTTCTATCTTCTCCTAACATTAAAAATTATTATCTGCCTATGTAATACAATGCTGAAATCTTCTTATGTATTTTTGGCTACCAAAATCATAAGTTACAATTCATATATTTTTACAACTATAATTAAAATTGCTCTTAACCTTGAGCATATGTTAATCTCCAATATTTACGAAATACCGTATCGCTGATTACTATAACAAACGAAGTATGAATATATTTAAATAAACTTCGTGTCATTTTTTATGCTTATACATACATTTTTGTTTCTCCGAGGCTTAATCAAGTCAAAATCGTCATACAATTTAGACGAAACGTTGTCATAATCCAGTTGTTCCAAACTCTTAGTGTATTGATCTTCGGATACAGTTACTAGGGTAAAAATGCAGATTTTGCCTTCTGAAATGTTAGGCATAAAATGCAATTCGTTACATTTAATCATTAATATATGGAATATATAAAGAAGTAGAAAAATATTGCCGTTCAATATTTGTAGCAAGTTGCAAGGAAATTTTAAATCCCGAAGGAGCTCTTCCACTAACTTACTGGTTGACGTCATAATGTTTGTTTTTGCATACCTGAAAATCACGTAATTCTCGTTCTGCGAAGTTTGAAAGACACAAAGCATCTAACACATACACACTAAATTGATCACGTGAAAAAAGGTAGGTTTCGTGTGAATTTCCAGTGAGCATTACGTGGAAATCAACTCAAAATTACTAACGAAACGTAACATTTTAGAATTTCTGAAAACAGATCTGTTACATGATCGGACCTCAATCGGACGTGAACATTTTTCAGAGTATAACACAACGGATATATTGGAAACAGTATGATTTATGGTGCGGTGCGACTATAATTCTATTTTATGTGGTAATTTTACAAGAGCTTCATTATTCGGCCCTTGTCACAAATAGGTCATAATTGCTACGATTATCAACAAAATAATGTAAACTATGACAATCGATTGATTATGAAGCAGATGATAACTTTTTAAAAAAACTTAAAAGCATACACTTGAGTGAGATTTTCGCATATATGCATATATAAAACTAATGGTAGGTTCTATCAGGGATATAACCGCAATGTTCACGTTGGACCCCGTTGGCTTACAGTAATAATGGTATCATCTAATTTATATGTATCATTACACACATGGTTGGTTAAAATGTTAATAAATAGTTCTATAATTTTTATAAGCTGTACATTGAGTGTTGATAGAATAGCCCTAAACGAAGAGCACAAAAATACAGTACGAAGCAAAATTCTAAACAGGGGACGGACCTCAGTCCAACAAAGCAAAACAATTCAGCAGCTGAGGGGTGTGGCTATTTCTGTATTCATAATGGAATGAAACAAAATGAAATAAAAAGAAGAAGTCCATTTTTACCATTTGTTACCCGTTTTTTAATTTTACCGGTTCATACGGAGATATGTATGGGAGCAATAGGTAATATTTAAGGGATATATTCAACTGCTTATACTAATAGAACTTAATTGTAATTTCAATGCAAACATTTTGTAAGTTTTTCTGATCATACGGTGTACAATTAAAGTCATTGTGTTCAGTTGAACGAGAGATATTAGCGTTCAAAAACCTTTCACTTTAGCGTAACGCTCTCATTTTTCAAAATTTTGAGATGAAAAAAGAGATACGTAGTCCTACGTTAAACAATAGTTGTACGTTGCAAATTAACACATAAAACACGCACAATTATTTCAAAAGGAAATCGTAGACCCAATTTTAGGAACACTTATTTTCCTATGTTGCAAACTATGGTCTAATGTATTTATTACATAGTTGGTACTGGTAAAACATTAATTGGAAATGCATGAGTATATCGTAGTGTTTTTCAGATGGCAAGTCCAAACAACTGTGTGAAAAACTCTGATTAATATGATATAACTATCTGCAAACATGGTTAGCCCGGGAGATTTAAGGTGACAGCTCTTTAGTCCAACGACCCATTTCAAGGATTCATTTTCATACACATTCTGAGGCCATCTTCATATACAATAAGCGCCGCATGAAAATCTTCACATAACAAATGGATATGTTCACACTTTTAGAACCAAAAAATGGACATTCTCGATCCTGCCTTGTATACAGTTATATTTTCGATAATATAAAACGACCTCATAGAAGTTCTTTTTTTTTATACAGAAAAGCTCCTTCAAGTGCGTGGCAGATTATTAAAAAAACATGAAACGGGGACAAGAACTAACGACTCACAATCCATCTGTAGAAATGCGACCGAATCACCTTTTGAGAGGGAATCGAATTCGTTCACTACGTATTACGCAAAGATTTTGTAATTTCACTTTGTATTTAGATTGAATAACTAGAAAAGCGGAACCTATCTTGAGCTGAATAAGCAGAGCTCCTGTGGAAATCGGTGAATATGCACTGAATACCGAACACTGAGTACACAAGTTATTCACAATTTATTCGTTCACTTACCGTTAATCGTTTAGCAACACACAAAACATTCGATTCTGATAATTTTCTTCCAATTTAATACGGAAAAGTTGCCACTGCTATGTATCTATTTTAATAATATCACGAAAAACATTAATCCCATCTGAGTACATATGTTAATCGTAATTTTATTCTCGTGTGGTTAGTGTAATAAGTGAAGTTTGATTTTTATGGTTTGTGCAATTACGCAAAGAAAATGTGTGAGGATATAGTGCAATTAAAGAGAAAACTTGTAGTCTGGCTCGAGTATATTCCCTAGTAAGGTTAGATCAATACGACGAATTTGTAGTGCAAAGGTAAGAAGTTCTGTTGAAAACCTGACTGCTCATTATTTTTACGAAATTTAAATCTCCGAAACGTTTTTGTAGCTTATTATTATTAAGACCTAATTTTATTTGCCAGGATTATATATTCTTGGTTACTGCGTCCATTTATTGGAGAAATTAAAAATCTTTTTACGTTTGAAGTTGGCTGACTGCAGAAGCTGAAAAATATATGTACTGTGGTGAGCATAGGTTCCGCTTCCCTAAATATTGTTTTTCACGAAAACAACGCAGCAAAAGAAAAACACGTAAGTTTCAAAGTACGGCTTTCTACGATCAATTGTTGAGTAACGTGTATTTATCCTAACATGAAATGCCTAAAAGAAAAGTTAAAATTTATTTTACGAACATTGTTAACAACAAGAATCTCAAAGGATGAGATGAATTTGCATTCACGAAAAGACTCAATGTACTGCGTATAGACTGACATTACATCCATATTCGGCTAAAGTTGTCGTCGGGATTCAATATGTTGTGTATCTTTTTTTCGCATTTTATTAATCATATCATCAAGATTATCTATGAAGGTGTCCAAAGGAGTAGAATATCTTTAATAACTTAATAGCTACTCATAAAGCGAGTAGCAGTAAGAAACGAAATCGACTGCTGCATATTAGGCTGAGTCAAGGCACTCATACCCTACTATAATTCTTTCCATCAATTTTTATGTTACTTTTATGAGCAATGCTCATCAAAATCACGGTCTAAATTTTCACCCGAAGAAAGCCACCCGATCGAAAGCCATTCACCTTACCAACTTATAGCCTTGAGTGATCCAACAGAAACTACCTCGTGCCCACGATTTTAAGCCAGCGCCCTTCGATCCATCGCTACATGTGAGAACAAATGTGCTCCTCGATCGAAGTGTGTTATTCTCATTTCACCACAGGTGAGCCTGAAGCAAACATTTCTGATGCACTTTACACTTTTATTACTCAGTATTTTACAAGATATTTACACCTGCTAGCGCCACCCCTCTCATCAGGAGAGGGCTTCTGACGAAGATTGAATCGGCGAAAATTGTGTGATGACTGAGAAACTGCACACAGGCCTGAGGTAATACGCCACTTTCACACCAATGGAACGTTAAGTGTGTAAACGCCACCTTCGAGCTACCTTATGCGGTTTCAGAATTGACATTCTAATCGAACCGTACTAAAACGGCAACGGATGGTCGACACAAACCAGGTCACCAATTTCAATTCGTCGCTCTAGCTGCAAAAAGTGGAGTGCATTGCACTCTACTTTGTACTTGAACTATACACCAATAGAGCAGCCAGTGGCGAGCGTAAGTGAAGGAGTTCTCTCTCACCAGTAAATCGATGTTGACTGGAGGCGTTTTTCTTCTCGAAAGCACCATTCAAGAGTGTGTCTCAACAACTCGGTTGCAGGTGATTGAATAATGTTCAATTAACTTGTCCCATTCTTGGCCATCGGTGATGGTCGATGGCCTTTGGTAATCGCAGCCCATCAGCTGCTGAT